>PVJH01013387.1:0-60734 GCA_004026705.1 Nesogale talazaci | reverse complement strand
TGAGCTGACTTGCTGATTTGGGTTAATCCATTCCTATAGACATGTGACAAGAAGGAGGCCTCCAAGCTGATGCTTGAGCCAAGGCATTGGTATTTGCCAGCCTCCACTCAGGAAGTGTTTCCTTAATGATGTGTTAGTTCTGTGTGATGTTGACTGCAGCAAATTACAAAACCCAAAGACAGGGGAGGTGCTGATGTAGACATGATGGAGGGAACTGATTACAAGGATCTACATATAACCCCCTCCCAGGGAGATGGACAACAAAAAAGCGACTGAAGGGAGAGAGTGAAAGGAAGACATGTCAATGTAAGATATGAAAAAAATATATAAATTATCAAGGTTTTGTGAGAGATGAAGGGAGGGAGAGGAAAGCTGTTGCCAAGGGCTCAAGTAGAAAGAAAATGTTTTGAAAACAATGAGGGCAACATATGTACAAATGTGTTTGACACAATGGATTGTATTTATGATGAAAAGAGCTACAAAAGCCCCCAATAAAATGATTTTTAAAGGAAGAAGAAGAAATGATGGCGTGGTGCAGCAGTTTGCAAAAAGAGGGCTTTTAGGATATCTTTAACAGCCCCCCCCCCCAAGGAGTCAGTTTCCTGTTGCTCTTTCTGAAAGTATTTGCTCCATTTAATATAATTAGAAAAGCACAAACATCAAAAGGTAAATAAACGGAACCTCACAGATAAACACTTTGTTCATCAAAAAGTGCCTTTTTAACTAAAAAAGATAAGCTATAAACTAGGAGACTATCCTCAGAAACTAAATATCTGGAGTCCAATAGCCAGGATGTACTTAAAACTTCAACAACATAAGAACAAAAGGAGCCCCGGTGGTGTAGTGGTTGTGTGCGGGTCTGCGGCCCACAGGGTTGGAGGTTCAAATCCAGCAGCAGCTCTCCAGGAGCAAGGCTGGCCCTCCTACTCCCACCAGGGGGCAGTGATGCCCACAAAACAAAACAAGCAAACAAAGAACAAAAGGAAAACCCAATCATGAAATAGGCAAAGACCTTGAAAAGCCATTTCCCAAAGAGGGGTGCCACCACACACATGAAAAAATGTTCACTGTCCTTAATCACCAGAAATATCAAAACCATAATGAGAAATCATTTCACTCCCAATAGTGTGGCTACAATATAACTAAACACAATCTGTTATCAAAACCCGGTCGTCCTTCTTTGCAGAAATTGTCCAACTGATCATAAAATCATGCGACATGGCAGAAACCTTGAGTAGTCAAAATAACCTTGGATCTGATGACAAAGGATGCTGAACACCTTTCCATTTATTTATTGGCTACATTGCATTCCAATACATCAGTTATTTTTAAATTGTGCTTTTTGTCTTTTTCATTATTGATTTGTAAGAGTTCTTAATAAAATTCTTAGTAAATGATTTAGAAATGTTTTATTTGCTTCTGTGGTTTTTCTTGTCACTTTCATGATGGCATCCTTTAAAGCACTAAAGATTTTGATGATGTACAATTTTTCTATTTTTATTTTCCTTCATCTTTTTTTGGCACATGTTTCTGGCGTCATATCCAATAAACAGTTTCTTAATCTAAAGCCATTAAAATTTGCCTATAATATTTTTCTAAGAGTTCTTCTATCTTTTCTTCTCGGCATTTTATATTATATGAATGTTTGTTATTCCATTATGATTTGATTTCTTATATATGATGTGAGATAGGGTCCCGATTTCATTCTTGTACATGTAATTACCTAGTTGTCTGAGAAGTTTTTATGAAAATGGATGAAATGATGTGACCTTCTCTGGTGCACAAAGGAATCCAATTTTCCCTCTGCCCAAGGCTGACTTTGCTGAGGTCGAGTTCAGATACATGCCCTCCCTCTCACCTTCTTCACCCTATTTTGACAGCCATCGTTCTCCTGACACTCTACTTCTCTGCTAGCTTCAAGAATCTGCTATGAACTCCAAGACAATACTCATGGATTGAGAGGTGTATTAAGGACGTTGTCATGTTAGAAAATGGTAATATATAGACACAAAAGTATCACATTGCCTCTTCCTCGCCATGCTGAGAAGCATGTCTCTTTGTGATCCCTGACCCTCAACCACATGGTCCATTGGATTCTGCCTTGTTGGATCAAGTATTACAAAACTCTTTCTGTGCAACTCATTGGCCAAAGGGCACTCTACTCGGCAAGCCAGATCCAGCCCAAAGACATTCAGCTTCACTTGTTGGGTGGACAGTGGAACCTGTTGCTCTCTCTCTCTCTCATGATCTTTGCTGCTGCCACAGCTTCTTTGTGGTCTTTGCTGCCAACAATTCTTCACACTGGGATCTCAGGCAGGCATGAGATCTCCCTCTGCTTGCCATGCTTATCTTTATGTGTATCCACTGTGATTATTCTACCTATGTATGAAGTTCTGAAAGTGAGAAGTATGACTTCTTCTAAAGAACTAAAGGAAAGTTGTGTTTCATCAATGCTATACTGCACCCTGATTGGTTCATCCCTTCCCTGTGACCCTTCTCTCCACTTTTCATGACCTCAATTCTACCTTGCAGATCAGTTTAGACCAGAACATGCAAACTGCTAGGGTTAAGAGCCCAAGACACAGAGAATCCAGGAGAGACAGATCCCTCAAGGGCAACAATGAGAGTAGAGATAACAGGAGGATTAGAGGGCAGTGTGGGAAGGAAGGGGAAATTGATCCCAGAGGGATGAACAATGGAAAAGTGGGTGAGGGATGATGGCAGATGATGAAATATGAAAATAATAGTCTATAACTTACCAAGGGTTTGTAAGGGAGGGGGGGAAATGGAGGGAGAAGAATTTGGGAGCTGATATCGGGCTTAAGTGGAAAGAAAATGATGATGGTAACATAGGTGCAAATGTGTTTGACACAATGGATGAATGCATGGATTATGATAAGAGATGTAAGAGCCCTCAATAAGTACTTAATTTTAAAAATGCGTTGGTGAAAATGTGGAAAAGCTGGAAACCTCTTATTCCACTGATAAGAATGCAAAACAGTAGAGTGTCTTTGGAAATCTGATCCTCAAAAGGTTAAACATAGGGTTGCCATGTGACCCAATAATGCCTCTAATTATAAACTCAAGAGATTTTAGGACACATGTCTATATAGAAACTTGCACATAAATATTTACAGTCACATTTTATAATAACAAAATTGTAGTAAAATACCTTAAGTAATTTATGCACTAATGGATACATAAACAAAATACGTTATATTCATACCAAGCCTTCAAGTGGCACTAGCTGAAACATTGGTGGTTCACATCTACACAGAGGCAACTTGGGAGGTGGCTCTGGCAATTTGCTTCTGGAACATCACAACCTGAAAACAGATCTATTGTTTGCACAAATCAGGTCACAATGAGTCAGAGTGAGCCCAACAACAACTAACAACAACAACAAAGTCACGCAATGACTTATTTGGCAATGAAAGGAATAAAGTATAAATACATGGTACAACCTGGAGGAACCAGAAAACATGACACCAACTGAAAGTAGCTGCTTACAAAGACTTTATATTCTGTGATTCAGTTTTTATGAAGCACCAATGAGCAAACAACTAAACACAGGAAGTAAAATAGCAGCTAGTGGGGGTGGAAATACACAAAATGTGTTAATCCAGGTAGACTAGAGAAACAAATTCATAGACAGACATATGGATACACAAGAGGAATGGAACATTGAGAAAGCAACCCAACCCAGTCTAGTCCAAGGTCATAAGTCCAACATTAGCCCATATGTCCGATATCTATAAAGTCTCCTTCCGACTCACGAAACACATGCAGTCAAAGCATCCCGGCACTGACAGAGGTATCCCCGTGGTTTCTCGAGTCCAGGGCTCAGCATTAGCAGCATCCAGTGGTGGTAGAAGCAACTAAGCGCTGGCAGGGATCTCAACGTGACTTCTCCAGCTTCAGAGGTCTGGTTCCATCAGGGTAAGGCCGTGTGGTTTCTCCTCCGGCTCCTCCAGTTCCTTGGACACTGCCATCTTGTCTTGTCAGTCCTGTATCTCCCAACAATTGGGAAGATGGTCTCTCATCTCCCTGAGGGAAATACCACGAGACTTCCCTGAATTATCAGGAGAAAGCCATGCCCACACAGAGGCCTTATTTGCTACTCATTGACTATCTCTAGATTGACAAGCTAGACTCCACTCCTACATTTCAATCATGAAATTGACATCAAGTACATGACCACTGCAGGAAGGAATAGGAAGTGACTGCTAATTGTATTAGGTTTCTTTTTGGTCAAAATTGTACAACTCTGTAAATGAACAAGCCCCCTCACTTTTAAACTTCCCATGAGTAAATGTTAAGGCACGTTAGTTATATCTCCAAAAATGCTTATTAGCCTTTTTCAAAGAACCTGTATCTGAATCCCTGACTTTCTGTAAAACTACAAATCTACAGGAAAGACCTCACCAAACTACAGCGGAAGGTGAGAAGCATGACTCTGATTATCACCGCTAGTGGCCAAGGAGACAAGAACTACCAAACACAGGCTGTGGACAAGGCACACTGGACTCAGCTCAGAGGGTGTTGCTTCTGCAAGGCACTGACAGCCTGAACCAGGCCGCCCAGAGACTGATCAGATTGGCCTGGAAATTACAGAGGAGCTGGGAGAGCCATGGAAGCAGACACACCAAAAGTAGACTCTTAAACACAAGGGAAACCTTGAGCAAAAGTGGAAAGAAAGGTTCTGCGGTCAAGGTGGTCACCACTAAGTTGCCGCTGCCCATAGTCATCTTACTGGAACTTGTCATCCTGAGAGGCCTGGCTGATTACAAATTCTTTCACCACCATTCAACTCCTAGAGAGGAGGATTTGCAGACCAGAACTTTGACCCTGTGACTGAATAGTAGGGAAAGGGAATAATGAACCACAGCTGTGGACTGACAGGTGAGGACTGACACTGTCCAGCCAAACTGCAGGAGGAGGGAGAAGAGAAAGAAAACTGCCAACACTTGAAAGAAAAGCAACAAGACCAGAGATGTACCAAGGCAATAAATGGTGCTTATGATTCCTTGGGGAGAAAATAACAACAAACGATGAATTGCAAACAATAATAGAAAAATATGTTCAGCGTCATTGTCCCCTGTTGCTGCTGCTACTGCCGGGTGACATCCAAACGGTTCTAATTCAGCAACCCCATGAAAGCCATTACTAAGCCTATGCTAGTCTTCACAATTCCATCTGTGTCAGAGCCCAAGATAGCAGCCCCTGTATCAATTGGTCTCATGGAGTCTTCTTGTTGCTGTCTCTCTACAAAGCTTACTGTCCTTCTCTAGTGACCGGTCCTTTGTGATAATACACCCATGAGAAAAAGTCTCACCACTTCTGCTTCTGGGAACAGTTCATGGCATACTTACTATTATTCATCAACACCAGATTTTGAAGACATTGATTATTCCTTGGTCTTCCTGATTTTCAGACAACTGAAAATGCCATGGTTTGCAGCAGGTCTACTTTAATCCTCATAGTGACATCTTTATTTTTAACGCTTTAAAGACTTTTTTTTTTGCAGCAGATTTTCTCAATGCAACCCATTACTGGATGTTTTGACTGCTACTTTCATGAGCATTCATTGTGGAGCTAAATAAAATCAAATCCTTGATAGTGACAATCTTTTCTTCATTTATCATGATGTCATTTTTTTGGTTCAGGTGTAATGATTTTCGTTTTATATTGAGACATAATCCATACTGAAAGTTGGAGCCTTTGATCTTCAACAGTAAGTGCTTTAAATCACCTTTACTCTCAGCCAACAAAGTTGCATCATATGTATAGCACAGTTTGGATTTGTTCAACATGCAGATTATATCTGTCAAAGGATAGAATCATGATGAATACAGTTTCTGTCTTTAAACCACACGGTATCCTCATGCTCTGTCTATTAGACTACATACCTATTGTGCATGAGAAAAATTAAATGTTCTGAAATTCCTATTATTCATAATACACAGTCTGATGCCTTTCTCAGTCAATGAAGCACAGCTACCTGTCTTTCTGGTATTCTTGGACTTCAATCAAGATCCATCTGATATCACTCCTTGCATGTCCTCTTCTGAATATGACTTGAATTTCTCCCAGTTCTTTGCTGACGTATTACTGCAGTAGGTTTTTGTTAATCATCTTCAGCAAAACTCTGTGTGATAGTAATGATTTTGTTCAATAATTCCTGCATTCTGTTATATCATATTTCTTTGGAAGAGTCACAAATAGAGATCTCTCCTACCTGGCTCCCCAGGTGGCGGTCCTCCATATTTCTTGGCATAGAGGAGGGAGCGCTTCCAATGTTGCATCCACTTACTGAAACATCTCAATGGGTAATCGGTCAATTTCTGGGGCGTAGTTCTTCTCCATTGCCTGCAGTGCAGTTTGGACTTCTTTCTTCAACACTATGTTTTTGATCATATGCTGCCACCTGAAATTGTTGAAACAGCAGTCAATTCTTTTTTGACGGTGACTGTGTATTCCTTCCATCTTCGGGTATTGTTCAGTATTTTGCCCATAGAATTCTTCTGCATTGCAACTTCTTGTTAGAGGCCAAGGAATTGGTTTTGACTCATAAACAACCCATGCACAACAGAATGAAACACTGCCTGGTCCTGTGCTAGCTTCACAACTGCTAATAGGTTTGAAGTAATTTTTGCAGTCACTGAATCAGCCCATCTCTTTGAAGATTTTCCTCTTTTTCACTGACTCTTCACTACCCCAAACATAATGTCCTTTTCCAGGGACAAATTTCTCCTGATAACATGCCTAAAGGATGTGAGATGAAATCTTACCATCCTTACTTTTAAGCATTCGGGTTTCAAGACTAAATTATTTGTTGTTCTGGCAGTCCAGGTACTATCAATATTCTCCAACAAGAACTTAATTGATAGATAGATAGATAGATAGATAGATAGATAGATAGATAGATAGATAGATAGATAGATAATCCAAATACTTCAGTTCTTCTGCAGTCTATTTTTCATATTCATATGAGGTGGTTGAAAATATCATGGCTTTCATCAGGCCTACCTTAGTCTTCAAAGCGATATCTTTGTTCTTTAACACTTTAAAGTGGTCTTGTGGATGTTTTGCTTAATGCAGTATATTCTTTGATTTCTTGACTTCTATTTCCACCTTTCAATTAGATGCTTGGCTTTTCAGTTCCTTCAATGTGAGAAATGCCACTCATGTTCTTCCAATTTTGTTTTATAACTCCGAGTGTTTCAACATTTCCTTATAATACTTTATTTTGTCTCCTTTGAAATTGTGTTAGTCTGGGTAGACTAGAAAAAACAAATCCATAAACACTCATCTGTATATAAGAGAGATCTTTGTATCAGAAAGCAACTGTACATTCAGAAAACATCCCAGCTCAGTCCAAATCAAGTTCATAATTCCAATATGTCCATATGTCCAATACCAATCTATAAAGTCCTCTTCAGACTCACAAAACACACGAAGGATATCAAATGCAGGACCTATGGGTGCAAAGTCTCCTGGATCCAGTGGCAGTTAAAAGTATCCGAGCGCTGGCAGGAGTCTCCACATGGCTCCTCCAATTGCAAGGGCATGGGGATCTATCAGCGTAGTGACATGTGTCTTGTCAGTAGAGTGTCTTTCAGGGAATGAACAGAGAGAGGTGTCTCCCACCTCCAAGTAAGAAATATAGGACTTCCGGAAATTCTCAGGACAGGACCCTGTTCACACAGAAGCCTCATTGGTTATATCTTGATTGACAGACCAGACTCCACCCCTCACTTATAATCCTCTCAAATTGACACCAGATTATGTAACTACCACAGAAATTTTCTCTTCAGTATTTTTTACCTCACAGTCATTTGGGGCTTTTCTTTCTCTCTTCCTCCCTTCCTTCCTCTCTTTCTTTTCAATGACCTTTTTCTCTTTCAGGTATGATGTTCTTGCCATCTCACAACTTATTTTGTCATGTATCATTAGTGTTCTGTGCACTAGACAATAAAAATTTTCTCTAATTTCAGGTGACATTATGCTCAAAGTCATACAAGGCTCTCGTGAATGTATCCAAATATTCTTATGAGAAGTTGATGGTCTGTTCCACTGTCAGGCCCTGGTTCTATTCTATAAGATGATATTGATTTTCTTTATAGTTTCTTTCCACAGATACAATCAGTTTGATTCCTATCTCCTACCAGAGAGGTGTTTATTCACTCTGTTGTTGAGAAAAAGATATTCATAGTGAATAAATCATTAGTTTTGCAACAGTCTATCATACAGTCTTCAGTCATTTCTATCACCAAGGCCATAGTTCTTTTTGAGGCCATAGTTTTTAAGTACCTATCATTTCTTCATATTTCCAACTTTTACATTCTAATCACCAGTAATTATCAATACATCCCGACTGCATATTTAATCAACTTCAGATTGCCAAAGTTGGTAACAATTCTTCAGTTTCTTCATTTTTGGGCATTAATGGCTGTTTCATAAATTTGAATCAAATTGTTTTAACTGGTCTTCCAAATAGGCTTGTGGATATAATCATTGATAGGTATTATTATGGACATTGATTATTCTTCAGGATACAGTTATACATTATACTTTATGAAATGTTCTTTTTGACCATGAATGTGATGTCATTTCCTCTGCGACACGTCATTTGTGACATGGTAAACCATATGATTGTCCAACTCAATACTGATCCTTTTTAGCTCATTCTTGCCTAGGATATTGCTTTTTATGGATTATAATTTTTTCTTTCTTTTAAATTTACTGTGGGTTGGATGAAAAATTACAGAGAAAACTAATTTTCCATGAATCAACTTATATATTCTTTGTTTCATAACATTAGTTGCTGGTCTGGATCCTGCATCTGACTCAGATCTCCACTACCTTGCCTGTTGATCCTGGCAATATTGTCATACGTCTGTTGACCTTGGAATCATCCATCTCGGTCCCCACCAGCCTGCCACCTTCCTGCTTCCAGGTGTGTCTTCCTGTTTTCTGGCTCGCCAGCCTCAACAAGTATAACAGCGCTACTATTACAGAAAAACAGTGGCTAAATGACAATACCAAACCGAATTCTCCACTTAGATTGTTTTTTGATGTTACAGTAAGGGCATTGATTGGGAACGATGGGAACCTGAGACTTGGGGTGGATACATCTGAGCAAATAATCAGGAAGATGGGGACAGTGAGCTCCACTGATTCACTTCTTCCAAAGGCACCACCACTTCCGTCAGAAGAGATTATTTCACTATCTGTAAAGCGTTGTTCCCTCCACTCACATGTAAGGAGATTAGCTCGATGTGCGTGTTAATAAAGTTCAGGAAACAAGAAACTGCTGACAGACCTACGGTTTGACCTAAATCTCAACAAATTCCAAAAGGTGAAGTTCAAATGGCAAACCAAGAAAAGAGTTACTCTGCTAAAAAGCTGTAAGAAGGGCTGAGCCCCGGTGGCCTAAGTGGTTGAGTGCGGGACTGTGGCCCATGAGCTTGGCGGTTCAAGCCCATGATCACCAGACGGCAGTGAAGCCAAAAAAAAAAAAAAAGCTGTAAGAGTTTTGTAATATATACTAACAGAAAACTGGAGAATACATGTGGGAATGGTCGTTAAGGGTAGGATAATGAGGCAAGAAATAGAAGGTTGGTGTAGCCTGAGTTTATAGATATGGGTTCTCTAAGTGCAGATTTTTCATTCCACATGGCTGTTTGAGAGGTTAGGAGAGGATCTTATAGTCCATTTGATTGACTTGCTGAAGCTTGGACTGTAAGATGCTTTATAAGTCAAGTGGAAGCACCAGACCTATGTTGGTGGTTGGGCCGGGGTCAAACCAGGCAGCCCATCATACCTCTTTGCATCAGCCTCACAAGGAGGAGATGAACAATCTGCTGAACTGTGTAACCCCTGCCTCTGGCATTTCACAGAACTTATCTCCCTGAAGGGCATAGTACCTCCACAGAGCTTATCTCTCAGGGATGGGTCTGTACAGCCTCTTCCCTCAGTGTTCCAGAAAGTGGGTTTGGGAAAGACAAGATATACTCACAAACCATATCCTGACTTAGACCCTGCAACTGCAACATCAGAAAGCCTTGTTCCCCTTATCAGTACCTAGGTTCTTGATTCAAACCCCATATATGTCCCTCTGCCTCACTGCGAGGCGCGGCTTCCCTGGCCTAACTCTAGGGCTTGGAACCGCCCAGGAGCTTAAGATGCTCCTGTCCCTTTCTCTGCTGTCCCTTCCCTTCCCAAAAGTCCTTCCCTACCTCTAATAAAGCCTATCTTTATATTTCATTCCTAACTGAGCTCGATCTCCTTTCTGCAGCTCTGTCTGAACCTCTCAGAAGGCATCCAATGGCTTGAGGAAATTGGTATGCTAGATTGGAGTTATCAGAATAGATCCATAGACTCACACATAGAGTGTCCCAGGGCCTTCTGCCATTCAGTGAGGAGCTAATTTGTTAAAAAAAAAAAATTTTTTTTTAAAGTCCAGGATCTCTGAAGACTCGTGTGATTGCTATTTTATGTAAAGTAGGTTTGATAGTGAAAATTACCCTAATTGACTGGAGAAATCTAACTGTAAGGGATTTAATTGGGCCCCATAGTGTTAGGGGTCAAGTGGCATTACTTAATCCACATACACAAGGTGGGCATGGTCATTGTAATAGACTGCTTAGTGACTCATCCCAGGATTTGAATTGCGTTGAATTGTTTCTACAACTGACAGAACTGTGTCAGTCACATTCCTGATATAAATTTCTTACTTTAAATGTACATATACATATCACTGCTTTTACTTCTATAGAGAATCTAGCCTAACACAGATATCTTCATCAAAAATGTACTTGCATGCAACATTAAAGATCTTGCTTGATAATTTCTGCATTCTGTTGGGTCACCTTTCTTTGGAATATACCCAAATATCTTTTCCAGTTGCTGCCAGGTACATGTCTTCCAAATATCTTGGCAATGACTAATGACTCCTTCCAGTGCTGAATCCGTTTGCTGAGATGTTTCAATTGCTATTGCCTCAATTTCTGGAGACTTGATTTTTTTTTTTTTTTTAGGCATCACTGCCCTGGTGGTGGGAGTAGGAGGCCCAGCCTGAGACTTGATTTTAATAATGTCTTCATAGTTGGGCTTCTTCTTTTGGCACCAGTAGTTCTTGGTCAGATGTTGTCTCCTAAAATGGTTAAATGGCAACCAATTCTTTTTGGTATGGTGACTCTGTATTATTGCCCTACTCTTTGATGCCTCTTCTATCTTCCAATATTTTGGCCATAGAATCCTTCAATATCCAACTCAATGCTTGAAGTTTTTCTTTAATTCTTTCAGCTTGAGAAAAGCTGAGCATGTTCTTCTTTTGGTTTTCTATGTCTTTGTGCAGTTCGTTGCAAGACTTTTTTCCAATTGTCCTCTGAAATTTTTTCACCTGTTTTATTTTCTAATTTTTTACATTTACTTAGCTACTCTATATTTAAAAGCAAGGTTCAGAGTCTCTTCTGATGTTCATTTTGGTTTGTTGTTTCTTCTTTCCTTCCTTTCTCTCTGTCTTTTGATGACCTGCCTTTTTTTTCTTCATTCCTTCATGTACAATATTCTTTATACCTACTCACAACTCATCAAGTTTTCTTTCAGTCATTAGTGTTCATTACATCAAATCTAAGGTGTTCTAGACATTTAAGTGGGATCTACTCAAGGTTGTATAATAGCTTTTGTCGATTTGCTTTGATTTTCTTCAGTTTGAACCCTAGTTTACATGTAAGTAATTGATGATCTGCCTCACAGTCATCCCTGGGCTTGTTGAGACTGATGATTGAGCTTCTCCATCATCTCCTTTTATAAGAATAGTCAATTTGATTGTTGTATATTCTATCCATTGAGGTTCAGATATATAGTCACTGTGTTGTTGTTGATGATTTTTTTTAAAAAAAGGATACTTGCAGTGAAGAAATTGTTGATCTTGCAAAAGTCTAGGTAATCTCCAGCTAAAATTTTATCACCAAAGTTATATATCCAATTACAACAAAGATCCTTCATCTTTGTTTCCAACTTTCACATCTCAACCACCAGTAGTTACCCATGTTTCTTGATCAAGCAGAAGAAATTGCTCGAATTCTTCAATTTCCTTACCCTTATTTTTAGTGGTTACTACCCACATTTGATTAATACTTATATTAACTCAGTGTTTCCCAAAGTGGGTATTATCAACCCCAGTGGGGCATTGAAACAATCCAAAGAGGCTGCAAAAAGCAGATACCCACACCTTAACTCACACTATGGACTAGAGTACAAAAGTTTGTAATTACCAAGGTGTTAATTTCTCTTTCAGAAATGGGGACAGTAGACTAAATAAGTTTGTTAACCTATGTATCATCTGTGCTGCCTTGTAGGTAGATAGTCTACTCCTAAAGTTAGCCTTGTACTTCAAGACAGATCTTATGTTCTATTTTTGACTATGAATGTGATGTCATTCTTAATGAGCTTGCCATTACCATATAGTAAACTATCTGTGGATCAAAATGGCCTGTACCAGTCCAGTTTAGTTCACTAATGTCTATAACATAAATCTTCATGGCTCCCATTTCATTTTGATTGACTTCCACATTTCTTACATTCTATGTTACTGGCTATTTGCAGACATTTCTTCTCAGTTCATAAAAACTATCTTCTATCCATGTCATTAATGTCAAAGCTACTTTGAAGGAGTGTGGAAGTCACCTAATCTGGTGTCCATTTGAGGATTGAGAGTGTAGGGGTAGAGTCTAACCTATCAATAGGGAGATAGCCAATTTGACCTCTGTGTGGGCGTGGCCTTCTCCTGAGAATTCTGGGAAATGTAGTCATTCCTTCTTGGAGGCGGAGACACTGTCTCTCTCCGTTCACTTCCTTGGAGCCTTTCTACTGACAACACTCGCTGCCTGAGAGACTCGACTGACAAGGCTGGCTCCCTGGGAGACATCTCTGAGGAGAAGCCACATAGAGCTACCCCGAGGCAACAAGAAACCTGGACCTAGAGAAGCCATATGGAGACTCCTGCCAGCACTGAGATGCTTACAACACTGTTGGACCCAAAGACTTTCTACACACTGGCTTGTGGTCATTCTGCATTCGGCATCATTGCATGTATTTTGTGAGTCTGAAGAGGACTTATAGATTGGTATTGGACATATGGGCTAATATTGGACTTATGACCTTGGACTGGACTGGGTTGGGATGTTTTCTTAATGTTTTCTTAACCCTTTATATAAAATTCTCTCATATATACATGTGCGTGTTTATGAATTTGTTTCTCTAGTCTAACCAGACTAACACAGGGAGCAACTCCCTGTTGGGAGGGAGAGGCCCAGCCTTGCTCTTGGAGAGCTGCTGCTGGATTTGAACTGCCAAGCCAGTGGGCCGCAGTCCCGCACTCAACCACTATGCCCCTGGGGCTCAGTCTTATACATATTTCTTAAATGAAAGAAAACAAGATATATATAATAAGAACACCCCAAACAGGAGAGTTCTATTCTGACACACATGGACTATCCCTGAATTGCAATCAATAGGATCACAACTGATTTTACTAATATCTGAATCCAAGTTCCACCACTTGCTATTAGCACCACCTTGGCAAGTTAAACAGCCACCCTAAAACTGTCCCTTGTGTATATATTGGTGACTATATTTTGTGCCTAGAAGGCCTGTTCTGAAAATCAGATAAGTAACTTTTGTGAAAAGCACCTAACAAAGGTCAGTGCATAAAAGACCCAATGGTAGCCTCTGTCTATTGATCTCGGCTTGTTTATGTCACAGCAAACTGAAGCTCTTAACCCAAGAAAATCCCCTGGAACCAAACTCAAAGTTATACTCACAAGTTGTTTTAGGTAAGATAAAACACCTTTGGAGTTTTCTGACCCAGTGATTGTCATCGTGATGCATAACATTATGAAGATGCTGGGCTGTATCAAGACACAAGACAAGAAGGGTGAGAGAGCCTAAGTTTCTTGAGATGATACAACATCCTCTAGTCTTCGTCTACAGGGAAGTTTCTTGACCTCTTTCCTTTCTGGTGGCTTCCAGAGACACCTGCTATGAAAGACCTTCTGCTGTGGGATTCCCCTCCCCTACATGCAGTGTCTAGGCTTCAGCCCCAGCATATAGCTGGTGGTGGAAGACTGCTTTTGTGGAGCGTGCCCTTTTTTATGATCAGCCGCAAACCCCCTCAAACACGCTGCAGAGGTTTAGCATATAACAAGTACGCATTCTGTGTTCATTACTTTCCTTCCCTCACAAGTATATTTTCTCTCTTATTCATTCGATGGCTATACATTTTATATCCAGGAAAGGAAAGCTAAAAACCAAAAGATACATCACAAACTACACCTTATCACCTAAGAGTATTAATACATGTTAAAGTGAACCCTTCCATATTCTAAAGTATTTAAGCTAATTTTGACTTAAGTAAATGATGACTTTCAAAATATCATGCCTGAGACTTTCGGTCACACATATGTATAGTGTCCCATGCCAAGCTGTCTTTTGAGCATTATAAAATTATTATCACATGTAATCTTCACTGATCATTTCAATAAGGTAGATATTGTAGTTACTCTGTTTTTATTTATTTTTTATTAAATCGTTTTATCGGGGCCTCATGCAACTCTTAGCACAATCCATCCATACATCCATTGTATGCAAAGCACATTTGAACCTTTGATGCCATCATCATTCTCAAAACATTTTCTTTCCACTTGAACCCCTGGTATTGGTTCTTCCTTTTTCTAACCCCTTTTTCCTCTCCCCCTTCCTCATGAACCCTTGATAATTTATAAGCTATCATAATTTTGTCTTGTCCAACGCTGCCTGATGGCCTCCCTTCACACATTTTCTCATTGTCCATACCCTAGGGAGGAGGATATATTTAGATCCTTATAATCTGTTCCCCCTCTCTACTCCATACTCCCTCCATCTTCCCAATGTCACCACTGTCCCCACTGGTCCTAAAGGGGTCATCTGTCCTGGATTCCTCATGTTTCCAGTTCCTATCTGTACCAGAGTACATCCTCTGGTCCAACTGGATTTGTAAGGTAGAATTCAGATCATGATAGTGGAAGGGCGGTAGCATTTTAGAACTAGAGGAAAGATGCATATTCCATCATTGCTACACTGTGCTCTGACTGGCCTGTCTCCTCCCCACAACTCTTCTGTAAGGAGATGTCACTTCCCCTACAGGTGAACATTGGGTCCCCAATCTGCAATCCTCATTTACAATGATAAAATTTTTAGTTCTTTGATGCCTGATAGCTGATCCTTTTGACACCTTCTTCTATGTAGGCTTTGTTGCTTCTGAGCTAGATGGCCAATTATTTACCTGCAAGCTTTTAAGATCCCAGATGCTATATCTTTTGATAGCTGGGCACCAACAGATTTCTGTACCACAATTGCTTATGCACACCTTTGTCTTCAACAATGTAGTACTCTGTTTTGTTTTGTTTTGTTTTTCTAATTACTGCCCTGGTGGGAGTACGAAGCCCAGACTTGGTCTTAGAGAGCTGCTGCTAGATTTGAACAGTCAGTCCTGTGGGCCACAGCCCCCCACAAAACCACTGCGCCACCAGGGCTCAGCAATACTCTGTTTTTATAAAGAGATATATTTTCCTTTCCCCATCGTTGAATCAAATGGTTACGTAACTTACCCAAGGTCACAGGTAGCCATAATTTGAACCAAGACTCACCCCCTTGCAATCTGGCTCTCGAGTCTTTTACGCATTACACATTACACATAGCCCACAGGTACCCCCTTCCACACACACACACACACACACACACACACAATCACTCCTCCAACCTCTATAAAAACTAAGCTAAAAGTTTCACCAAAACACCCAAACCAATACTCCAAATACTTTCTGTAGAAATTCTCTAAGAATGGCCTACTCTTTTTATTTTTTAATGTGGATTGTGAGTCTCTACTTTTCCCCAGTGCCTTGATTTCAGCTTGGACTTCTTCCTGGAACTCCATTAAACTTATTCACCATAGGTGTGACCCTGCTGATGTTTAAAATGCTGGTGATGTAACTTTCAGCATCATAGCAACCCACAAGCCACCACCCTACAACAAATTGACACATTGGTAGTGGTAGACGCCTTTGCATTTTAAAAGTAGGATATAATAGAAAATAGAAGATCCAGAGTGTCAATACATCTGGAAGTCAAGAGATATGAGAGGAAACACACACATATATTACATGGCCATATAATAATTTTCTTATATAAATGCTGAGCAAACACATTTAATATTGAGCATGTGTCTAGCCCCAGTTACTCTTTTATTTGTGGAAATTTTAAAAAGTCAACATAACTGGTTTCCTCATTTATTAAATAGGGTTAGAAATATTTTCTCCCCAGGAAGTTTTAAAATATAAAATGAGGTAATAGAATTTGGGGGGGGGTGGAATTTGGAAACCCCACATTTTCTTGAAAAATATTAATGCTATTTCTTCATTGTAAACTTGGATTTGGTAGCTCTTGGGGAAATACAGTTACAACAAAACTGGTTTCCAATCCAAAAACCCTCTCCACCAAAGTAGAAAAGAAAGAAAACCATTTTATGATTGAATAAACATTGAATGAAAGTAATTAAAGAGCTAATTCCTAAAGAGATTTTAAAAAAAAACAAAGAACAGGAAGTAGATTTCACTTATGTTTTCAAGGTAAAATGGCTATTTAAGATGACCAGATATCCTGCTTTTTAACCACTTAACAATGTCTCATAGCATTTTAAAATTAAAATAAATATATTACAATACTATTTTTGCATTCTATGGAAAATTTTGTTGCTCCATAGAGACCACATTTTTATTCACAACCCACCCCCACCCTCCACAGTCATTGGTGTCCCGCTTAAAATTTGGTCAGTTTATTATTTTCCCCATCTCTTTTTTTTTTATTAAAAATCATTTTGGGGGGGAAATCATTTTATTGGGGGCTCATACACCATTTTTCACAATACATAAAAAACATACTGTGCCAAGTACCTTCACATGTCCGCTGCTGTTACCATGCTCCAAACATCCGCCTTTCCCCTTGAGCCCTTGATATCGGCTTTTCCATCCTTTCCCCTTTTCCCCTGCTCTTCCCTCCCACCAACCCTCATAAATTATTATTTTCCTGCCACATCTTACACTGTCTGATCTCTCCCCCAACTCACTCCTTTGATGGCCATCCTTCAAATAGGAGCTTATGTGTATATGCTTGCAGCTGTTTCCATCCCTCTACCCCACCTTCTCTCCATCCATCCAGCAGCTTCAATCTCACCACTGGCCTGAAGGGGCTCATTCATCCTGGTTTCCCCAGCTCCCCAGGAGCTGGTTTTCCAGCTCCCCTCTCCATCAGTGTATCTTCTCCAGTCCATCTGGATTTGTAGGGTAGAGTTGGGACCATGATAGTTGGGGGGAGGAAGGTTTTAGGAACTAGAGGAAATTTGTATGCATCATCACTGCCCAGCTGCACCCTGACTGGTCTGCCTCCTCCCATGACTTCCCTGTAAAGGGGTGTCTAATTATCCACCAGTGGGCCTTAAGTCCTCACCCTCTTCTCCCCCTCATTCGTAATGATGTAATTCTTGTTCTTTGATGCTCAATACCTGCTCCCTTCAGCCCCTCTTGATCACACAGGCTGGTGTGCTTCTTCCATGTGGGCTTTGCTGTTTCTGCACTGAATGGCGACTCGTTTATCTTCAAGTCTTTGAGACTTCAGACATTCAATCATTTGGTAGCTGGTCACTATTGTTTCTTCTACTCTGTTTGCCACTGTATCCATTTGTCTTCAGCAATCGTATCGGGAGTCAATTAGTCCATTGATTTTGATTTTTGTTCTTTGATGCCTGATACCTGACTGTTTCAGCGCCTCATGGTTGCACAGGCAAGTGAACTTTTTTTATGGTGAGTTTTGTTGCTCCTGAGCTAGATGGCTGCTTGTTTATGCTCTAGCCTTTAAGACCCCAGATGCTGCATCTTTTGATTGCTGGGCACCATCAGTTTTCTTCACCACTCTTGTTCATGCTCCCACTTGTCCTCAGTGAGCACCTTGGGGATGTGTGCACACAGTAATACGCTTTTTGTTCCCCCCTCCCCCACCCCATTTGATGTCTGTTGCCTAGACTTTTCACCACCTTGTGGCCACACTGGCTATTGTGCTTTTTCTGTGTGGGTGTGGTCTCTTCTCAGGTAAATAGTCTATTGTTTATCTTCAGGCTTTTAAGACCCCAGATGAGATATCTTTTGATAGCTGGGCACCATCAGCTTTCTTCACCACATTTGCTTATGCACACATTTTACTTCAGTGATCGTGTTGTTGCTCCATTTCTTAATGGCAAAGAATGGACTTACTGCTTGCAGGATGAGCCTCTTGAAGTTATATTCATGTTCTTCCATAAAACCAGTAGGTAGGGAAGAGACTTTCCTTGATGATGTGAAGACCAGATTTAAATAGTTCTCAAACAAACTGATAAAGAGTAAATATTTTTCTAAATGAATGTGGGTGGGTGTGGGGGTGTGGGTGTGGGGAGGAAGGACAGAGATCTCTTCTTTTTCATTTGTATTTGCCCTTATAGCAAAGATACAGCAAGAGTTGAGCATGACATTAGAATTAAAGAAACTCCAAATGCTGTCTACATTTGTGGACCTACCTCAAGTATGGCTGTCAAGTAAAAGGGAGGAAAGAATTAGAAGATTATTGGGGAAACAGGAGCCTCATCGGGGTTGGCATTACCCAGTGAGGCAACTCATGGGGTTGCCGCACCCCACTGACTTCCTCCGTTACCCAACTGTACATAATCTTTCATGATATTTGTTGCTCTCATGTAACTTGTTTATCGTACTTTCCAAATATCACTGATTATCGTGGCAATAGCATTGAAAGAGGTAGCTAGCAAAATTAAACCTTCAGGTGACAATAATATGTGCTGTTTGAAACCAAATGTTTGAGTGTTCTTTGTTGTTGGAGAATGATGTATCGTAATTATTGGATAGTAATGGTAGCTCTGACAGGAGCTCATTGGAAGGTTTGAGTGTACACTATCATTGAGTTTTAAGCCTTGTTGGCTTATTGATATGTGTAAGCTAGGCTTACTAAAAAAGTTTTTATTATTATAACTAACTGTACAGAGATTTTTATGATGAGAGAATAAATTACAGTGGAAAGGTGGCACAGATTTTTAGGAAGGCATTTAGGGTGGCCCACACCCTTTACATCCCCTGCATCCCCTTAGGGATACCATTGTTATGAATTTCCAATTCTTTGAGCTTCAACTGACTCTTGATTCGATAAGTTGACTACCATGACACTTATTTCTTCCCCAGCACTAGAGGGTCAAGCCAAGTTTAATTACTGCTGTCCAAGGAAATAAAAACAAAATTTACTCCTAACCTCAATACCATAAAAATTAAAAATATATTTCTACAGGCTTTTCCTTCTTGGTCATTGTTTTTTTTGCTGTTTCATTTTCTTTTATTACCTTGTTTTGCTCTGTCTTGCTCTTGTGCAAGTTATTATTTTCACAGGTCTAGCTACACAAGATAGGCTGAATAAATAATCTGGAAGAGAAAACAACGGGACCGATTTCAGGGACTTCGTGGCTTTGCTCCCACTGCTGGCGTGTTGCACTTCCCTCTTGGTTCGCCCCTCTGTGGATGGCACAGGCCAACTGCACTTCCTGCACTGTATCTTCATTGCTGGCCTCTGTCCTCTGAAGTGCAGTCATCTCAGAAGGGGATATCATGTCTTGGGCTGAGGCCTCTGGCCCTGCAGTCCTCTCTCTGTGGCCGAGCTGTTCCAAGCAGAAATACCACGCTTAAACCTGGCACACAGGAATGGGATCTATTCCCTCTCTCCCTTTCCTGTGGAGACATAAACAATACCTTTTCCTTGGCTCACCTTCTACTTTAGCATGTTTGATTTCTTTTTTAAAAAATAAATCATTTTATTGGGGGCTCGTAGAAGCACATCGTAGAAGCACACAGTTGCCTCTGAGCTAGATGGTCACAACACTTATCACAGTCCATAGGAATACACAGTGTGCCATTCAACTTCACATGCCTACTGCTGTCATCATTCTCAAAACACTTGCTTTCCACTCAAGGGCCTGACATCAGCAGCTCCTCATCTCTTTCCCCCCTCTTGCTTCACCTTATCTCACGAAGCCTTGGTAATTTATAAATTATTATTATTATTATTATTATTATTATTTTGTCATATATTACACTGCCTGATGTCTCCCTTCACCCACTCCTCTGCTGTCCATCCTCCAGAGAGGAGGTTATAAGTATATCCTTGTTAATCGGCTCCCCCTCTCTACCCCACCCTTCCAGGATCTCCACTCTCACTACCGCCTTGAGGGTCATCTGTCCTGAGTTCCTGTGTTTCCAATTTCCGTCTTTCCCAGTGTGCCTCTTCCAGTCCAGCTGGATGTGTAGGGTAGAATTGGAATCATGATAGTTGGGAGGAGGAAGCCTTTAAGAACTAGAGGAAAGTTGTATATTTCATCATGACTTCACTGCTCCCTGACCGGCTCATCTCCTCTCCCAGACGCTCCTATAAGGGGATATCCACTTGCTCACAAATGGGCCTTGGGTCCCCACTCTACAGTCTCCCCCATTCATAGTGATGTGATTCTTGTTCCTGATACCTGCTCCCTTCGCTCCTGGTGATCACACAGGCTGATGTGCTTCTACCATGTGGGCTTTGTTGCCTCTGAGCTAGATGGTCACAAAACTAAAAAAGAATTTAAAAAGTAGAAAGATAGGAGAGAAAACAGCAGAATAAGCATTAGGCCGGAATGTTATGATCACAAGCAATCCCTTAAAGCCGAGGTTTTCAACCTGTGGGTTCAACCACCCTTTCACCAGAGTCACTTGATTCATAACAGTAACAAAATGACAGTGATGAAGTAGCAATGAAAATAATTTTATGGTTGGGGGGGTCACCATCACATGAAGAACTGCATTAATGCGTGGCAGCATGAGGAAGGTTGAGAAGCACTGCAAGAGACTGAAGACACAAGTTTGTCTTGATTTGACTGAGTGGAACAAGGCATGCGATTTCTGTTTTCCAGAAATATATGAATTTCTGATACTTTTATGAGTGGAGGTAGATTTGCAATCTGGGGTCCGGGCCAGCTGGGGTTCAGATAACCCATCTTCAAAGGAGAAGAAAGGCCAGGCAGGACTTTGCAGGAGTCGCATTTCAAAAAGGTGATGGTTTACAATCTTCCCCAATAATTTTTCCCGCTCACCCACAGCAACCCCCTAGGACAGAGTAGAAGTGCCCCTGTGGAGTTGTTAGCCAGACGAACTCTACAGGACAGACAGCTTCATCTTTCACCAGGGGAGGGGGTGTTTCGTTCCAACTGATGACATCACCGTCACCAACAAATTACATAGCTTATCTTTAAGCCGAGGATATTCTTCTTATCATGGTCTGGAGGCAGTAGCCTATGAACCCTCAAAGATGGCTAGAAGCTCATACCCATACGGATACATTCCTTTTCGAAAAAGGTCAACCGTAGTCCATATTTTTCTACAAAATTTGGTAGATTGAAGGGGGGAGGGGGGAGGTGTGGCAAAATGTTTATCCAAATACCTCGTTCTTCCTTTTGGAAGCAATTCTCCTTAATATGATCAGTTCAGATTTGGGCTTAGGTGTGCTCCAGAAATCGTGTCGAACGCAGACAACAAATGCTTCTGGGCAGGGAGCGCACCGCAGGCGGCCTCCCAGGTCCTTTAAGCAGGAAGCCGCGTTTGCATTTTCTATCCCCAGGTTGACAATCGCCAAGTGTCAAAAAAAAAAAAAAATTACAAGAAGACCTCCGGACCTGGGAATCTTGGCTACCCTAGAGGGAGGCGGGAAATGATGACGTTGAGAGAAGTGGGCAAGTAAGTGTTCAGGATCCTTTCAGGAGAACGGGAGAAAGTACGGGAAAGACGATCTTGGCCCCAACATCATTGGCTCTCGGCAAAAGAGAACGAGGAAGCTTTGCGCGGGTCTGGAGTTTGTCCCTCCCAGATTGCTGAGCTCCGAGCTGTCCCCGGGTGGCTGGAGCCAATTGCAGGGGCCCTCACGAAGCCCGGCCCAGCGGAAGGAACGGTCCGGGTTGGTTGGTTTCTCTTCGATGCTCGACCTCCGCTCTGCTCCAGCCTTTACGCGCGTCCTTGACACGAGCCCGTCCCAAAGCGGTTCCGAGGGAATTGTTAAGGATCCAGTAGCCACGGCTCGCAGCTACCCGACAACATGCTGAAACTCGCGCTGAACTGCCTTCAGCTTCTCCCTTTCCTCATCCTCTTCATCTTGGAATCTTTCGTGAAGCTTTTCATTCCTAAAAAGAGGAAATCTGTCGCCGGAGAAATCGTACTGATCACGGGAGCTGGCCATGGAATTGGGAGACTGACCGCCTATGAATTTGCCAAACTTAAAAGCAAACTGGTCCTGTGGGATATAAATAAGGTAATGGGACGCCCTTTGTTTTACTTTCCGGTACCTTGAATTCGTGCAGACTTCCACGTTTTGCAAGAAATTATCTGTGGAGGAGGCAGAAAATATTACTACGGTCCTCGAGCAGATGGGGGAGAGTGTCAGTTGCTTACCCTGTCTGTGATCACCTGATGAGAGTGGATAACCACCCACTTACTGCCCCCTTTGTTATTTGATATTGCAAATGAATCTGCCCTTTTCAACTCTAAGCTGTAATCACAGATCCCTCCGTTGTCATCACCTGGGGAAAGCGTTGTTAGAGCTTGTACCTCTTAAAAAGTCTGGCCATTGTTGGTATAAGTGTCTTTAAAAGATTATGCCTGATACCTGATCCCATCTACACCTCCCGATCACACAGACTGGTGTGCTATTTCCATGTGGGATTTGTTGCTTCTTGGCGAGGCGGCCGCTTGTTTATCTTCAAGCCTTTAAGACACCAGATTTTATATCTTTTGATAGACAGGCACCAACAGCTTTCTTCGCCATATTTGCTTATGCACCGCTTTATCTTCTGCGATTGTGTAAGAAAGGTGAACATCATGGAATGCCAGCTTAATAGAACAAGTGTTCTTGCATCGAGGGAGTACTCGAGTAGAGGCTCAAGGTCCATCTGCTACCTTAATACTAAGCCTATAAATACATACATAGATCTATGCTTACATATACACATGCCTGTATTTTGACCCCTTTAAATACCCTCTGTCTCCTAGTTCTTTCCCTTTTTTCCTTTTCCTTTCCTCTTATCCCACTGTCATGCTCAGACTTCATTAGCGTTTCAGCAATTCCTCTCAGTTGCATTGCCCTTGATTAAGCCCCACCAGGCTTCCCACACAGTCCTCCCCATAGATTTCCGATCTCTTGCTCCCTTGTCCCTGGGTTTGTTAACACTCCATTTCTTTCCTCCCCTGGCTCTGTTCCCCTTGCTGTACTGTTGCACAACCTAAATCATATCATTGTGACTGAGGGGAGGTGCAGAGGGAGACCCAAAGTCCATCTGGAAGCAACTGGACATCCCCTGGCAGAAGAGTCTTGAGGAGGAGACGAGCCTGTCAGAGCAGCAACGATGAAACGTACAACTTTCCTCTCGTTCTTTAATGCTTCCCCTCCCCCACTTTCATGATCCCAATTCCATCTTACAAATTCAGCTAGACCAGAGAATGTACACGGGTACAAATAAAAGCTGGAAACACGATCACAATGGTCTGCACATAATCCCCTCCCAGGGGACAGACAACAGAAAAGTGGGTGAAGGGAGACATCAGTCAGAGTAAGACAAGAAGAAAATAATAATTTATAATTAATCAAGGGCTCTTAAGGGAGGAAGGGTGGGAAAAATGAGCTGATACTAAGGGCTCCAGTAGAAAGAAAATGTTTTCAAAATAATGATGGTGATAAATGTACAAATGTGTTTGACACATGAATGGATATATGATTGTGCCAAGAGTTGTATGAGCCCCCTATAAAATGATTTTTTTAGGGCTGAGCCCCGGTGGCGTAAGTGGTTGAGTGCGGGACTGCAGCCTACAGGCTTAGCAGTTCAAATCCAGCGGCAGCTCTCAGGAGCAGCCCTGGGTAGCACCCATGACCACCAGAGGCAGTGATGCCCCCCCCAAAAAAAAAATAAAATAAAATGATTTTTTAAAAAGTTTATGCCCCATAGGACACACTATTAGCCTGCTATCACACCTACGAAGAATAGCATTTTATTTTTTAAAAATTATCTTTTAGTAAGATTGATAAAAGGAAATAAGCAAAAGATCTCCATTTTATTTTTTTTACCCAGAATAGGTGTAGGCTTAGGGAAGAAGGGGCCAGGGGTTCTAACCATGTACATATTCAAGAGTGCCGACAGTGTACCTGAACTATGTACCTGACAGCCTGAAGCACCTCCCTCCTATTAAAAACTAGTTGACTTGCAGTGTTGTAAGCAGAATTCAATTCAGAGGGTGTGTCATTAGATGAGAGCCAATGGGTGACTGAGATGGCACTCAATGAATAATCAGTATCTGTCGTGTAGGTGTGAGGTACAAATTGGCAAACAGGATAGACGGAGTCCTAGTGCTTTGCCTAATAGGGAAGATAGAAGCTAAATAAATACACGTGCAGCAAATAATATAGGGGTGGAGCCACCTTAATGCAGCACAGTCGAGGCATGGTAGTAGTGGTGGTTAAGTGGTGCTCTCTGTTTCCTCACTGGGCAACTCAACTTCCGAGGGCTTCAGCTTTCCTTTCTGCAAAGTGGATAAGTTATGAGTGCCAAGTAAACACCTGTCTGATGTAGTTCATTCATCTAGCAAACTTAAAGTGTTCCCGGTGTTAAAAAAAAAAAGAGAGAGACTTGAGCCTTCAAAGTTTTTGCTAATAATAAAAGAAATGGAATGCTTAATTGATAAATGAACATAGATAAAAACTTACACTTGCCGGTTTTTTTGTTTTTGATGTTTGCTTTTCACTCTTGGGAGGGTGCATGAGGAAAAGGTCACCGTGTCTGAGCTCCATGTCCGAGAGGCTCTTATTAAGTCTAGGCTTTTTACAAGATGCTAGGGGAAAGATTCGAGCAGATTTCCATGAAAGAGGCTCATCTAGCTGCTGATTGAGAAGAGACTGAAATGAAGCGGGAGATGAGGGTGGGGGAGGACATAGGGGATAGGAGGACAGAAATACTTAGGAGACTGATGTCATAACCCAGGAAGGATGATGGTGGCATGGCTGACTGTGATGGTAGTTGTAGTAAAGGTGAGAAGTCGAAAATGAAGGACACAAATCAGGTGAAGTTTAATTAGCTTGTGAGTTAGACTCAGCCTAAAGGCACACAGCAATAAATCAGTCTAATTTAAATCATCTATCTTTTCTTTGGAGATAGCCTTCTGGTCATTTTGTTGGCAGGATACAAAAATGAAATTGTTTTTGTTAGTTGTTTTGGTAGTCTTTAATAGCCTTATTTGGCAAAATAGAAGGTCGGTAATACAAGCTTAGTGTGCACACCCTACTCTCATTTTCTTGAATGTTTACAGATTTTAAATTCCAAACTCTGAGAGCCACTGATACTGGCTGCACTGAGAGATGGTAGTGGGGGTTTTGAGCACTTCAAGTACAGATGTCATGAAACACTTGGGCTGGTGAGTATGTGGTAGAAAAGAAAGTGGAATAGCATTGAAGAATACCATGGGATCAATCTGGAATGATAGAGAGGGTCAGAACAAAGTTTCTTTCACCTCATGTACAAAAACAAATTATGCCAGAGGCTATTTCTCAGGTTAGCCCAAGTTGTGAGAGAAGGTTGCATGTAGAGAAAAAGTCCAAAAATGCATCAACCTCAAGATATCCAGAACTGACATTTTTCAATCCCATCATTTTTTTTTGGGGGGGGTGGCAATCACTGCCCTCTGGTGGGAGTAGAAGGCCCACCTTGCTCCTGGAGAGCTGCTGGTAGATTTGAACTGCCAACCAGTGGGCCGCAATCCTACACACAACCCCTACGCCACTGGGGCTCAGCTGGAAGTCCATCAAGTCTACAAAGAAGGAGCATGAATTGATGAGGAAATAAGTGGTAACTTCTTTTCCTTTGATGTTGGACAAAAATGGAAGGAATGCCATAGACTCCTCTGGTCTCCAGCACTCTGACGGACTTTATGTGAAGAGGCAGATGTGGACATGAAAAGCAGCTGCTCAGAGTCTAATTTTCTGACTGGTAGGGTATAAAGAAGGGTTGACTTGAAGCAGGCCTTTTATGCTCCTTGGCTCTCAGGACACATGCAGACTTTGTAGACGAAGACACCTTCGTGGTGAGGCCGGCAGTCCGAAGTGTGAACCTACCAGCTTACCTATGGGAGAAAGATAAGGCTTTTTACTCCCCTAAAGAGTTGCAGAATTTGAAATCCACAGGAAGAGTTCTATTCCGTCCTGTGGAGTCGCGATGTGTTGAAGTGGACTTGATGGCAGTGAGGAGGAGGTGGGTTACGTGGGATAATGAAAGAAGGACCTGACTAAGTTATGTCAAAAGATGTAACCCAAGGCAAGTTGTTTGCACTGACTCATGCCGAACCTGTACACCGCAGAAGGAAACACTGCTGAACCTTCACAATCAGTTATGTTTTGGTCCATTGTGTTTTAGCCCGTTGTAGTAACCACTGTGCCAGTTAATCCCATTGGAGGGGGAGATCTTCCTCTTTTTCTGTCCTTCTACTTCATCAAGCATGATGTCATTTCCAGTGACTAATTCCTTTTGATCACATGTCCAAAGTACAGGAGACAAAGTAGAGTCATCATTGCTCTTAAAGCTGCACTTTGTCCAAGATAGATTCGTTCATCCTTTGGTAGTCTGAGGCCCTGAGTAATTTATATAATCATAAAAGGTACTCTATAACTTAATCGGTGTCTGCCCATTATATTGGAAAAGCTTTTTATTATTGAGAATATACAGTCAAACCAAATATGCTCACTGACTGCACTAAAGGCAATGTCACCACATAGTAACCACGTAGGATGGACTAGGACTCTTCGTGTGGGTTTCCAACACTCTAACTCTCTGTTTTTTAAAGATCCTGTTATGGAGGGAGCTTACGTCTCTTAGCACAATCCGTACATTTCTCCAACGTGTCAGGCACATGTGCACATATGCTGCCATCATCATTTACAAAGCATTCTCTCCTCACTTGAGCCCCTGGTATGAGCTCCCCATTCCTTCCCCCTCCCTCCCCTGCTCACCCTCCCTCTCAAACCCTTGATAAGTTATAGATTATTTATTCCATATCTGACATCGACCTCTGTCGCCTTTCACCCACTTTTCCATTATTCGTCCCCTGTGAGGGGGTTCTAGGTTGATCCTTGTGATTGATTTCCCCATTCTCACAGAGGGTCATAGGAAAGAGATGAACTCGTCAGTGTGCAGTATAGCACCCATGAAACACAACTTTCCTCTAGCTCTTTGGTGTTTCCTTCCCCCCACTATCATGACCTCCATTCTACCTTACAAATCGGATTAGACCAGAGCATGCACACTGCTACAGACAAGGGCCCACAATACAGGGAATCCATGATAGATAAACCCCTCAGGGTAAACAAGGGGAGTAGAGATACCAGGAGGATTAGAGAAGGGTGAGGGGAGAAAGGGGGGACCTATACTAAACTGACCAGATGTCCTGCTTTTTAATAATTTAACAACATCCCGCATTGTTTTAAAATTAAAATAAATATATTACAATACTATAAAATAGTATTGTCATCCTATGGCAATTTTTGTTACTCCATATAGAAAAAATTTTTAATCAAGAACAGCACCACCCTGCCCCCCACCCCCGTCAATGATGTCCCGCTTAAAATCTGGTCACTTTAAATCCTATACTGTAACTCTTTACAAGAAGAGAAAGCTAGCTGCACCAGTGGTGCAGTGGTTGTGTGCGGGACTGTGACCTACAGGGTTGACAGTTCAAATCCAGCAGCAGCAGCAGCAGCTCTCCAGAAGGAAGGCTGGGCTTCCTACTCCCACAAGGGCAGGGATGCAGAAAAAAAAAGAGAGAAAGCCTCATCTTTGTCCCATGGAGCAGTTCATGGTTTCTAACTGCTGACCTTGCATTGAACAGGCCATGGTACAGCCACTACACTGCCAGGGGGCCTTTAAACAGCAAAGGATTTACCACCGTAAGTTTCAACATGTAACAAGAAGGGACATTGCTTACATTTTTCAAGTTGTATAAGCAGTCGGTATCAACTTGATGTCAGTAAGTTTGGTGTTTGGGTTTTTGAAAGGTGTTCATCTACTCGATCTTCCACTTGCTCTTGTCACTTGGATTCCATATAGATAGTTCTTAAGAGAGCATACTGCTCAAGGCAGACATTCTTTGTGAGTTAGACTCAGCTACTGTTTGATTTTAAGAAGACTTGAGGGGATCTCTTTTCAGTGTAAGATTTAGAAATTTTCTCAGAGCAGTATTTTCAGTGTTCATCCAGCCTCTAGGAATCCAGAATATCTGGGTTCCATTAGGCATTTAAATGTACTTTCCCTCTTTTGATTAAGACTCATCTGTAAAATCTGTAAAATCACCTGTAGAATGATAGTTGCCAGGCATCATCCAGTTCTTCTTATCCCATGGCAAGTGATGCACTTGTTCATGAAAGCAATTATGTACAGATTCCATAGCCTCCCTTCACTCCTGGCTCTCCCGCCTCTGTTGTTCATGTGAAAAGAGACCAATGATTTTGCCTAGCAGCTTGTATGTTTGTGAGGCCTTATTGTTCCAGGTTTGAAGAAATGACAGCCACTATAATGTCTTAATAATTTAGAAGAGTCTTTATTCAATTATAACCGGACTGCTAGAATCTAAAAGCAATTCTTGATTTCAGTCTTGAGTCCATACTTCAGTTCATCTTTTAAAGGCAGAAAAACTCATCTATCCTTTGTCTAAGACTTAAGCAAGCATGAACAGAAAGCAAAATTAACGTTACTATTCTTTAGGGTTAGGGAGCATTACAGGGTATAGCATTGATTATAACATCCCAGTAACTTGAAGAAGAGCAAGCATGCATTACACGGTACTTTCCTTATCATAAAAGAAATGATACCAAAATTGACTATAACACCCTGGTTCCCATAACAAAATTAACTACATCATTCAGATTACAACATCCAAGGGAACAATATTGAATCAGAATAATCGAAGATATATTGAAGAATAATCAAAGTTAATGGTAGTATCCAGAACCTGGGAACATGAGAGTGCATTCTCAAATTAATCACCAGCAGAGACTTCCCCATAAGGGAAGGGACAATGAGCAGGGCAACTAGCAGTCAACTTTCTGAGATGGGAGGGGGGAACTGGGAAGTTACTGAGCAGCTTATAGAAAGGGAGTTTCTTTTGCTAGTCCGCCTCACTATGTTCTACCCAACGAACTGGGAGGTAGATCAGGAGCACGAAATACATCCGTGAGCCAGTTAACTACATTGTTTCATGAAACCATGACCTTGACCCACCTCCAAACCAAGAAATCAAACCCCATGAGGCTTTGGTTATATGCAAACAAAAAAAAAACTACTCTTTTTTGGTCCTTGTTGTAGATATATCACAAAACTTTGACTAGTTCAATCTTTAAAGATGTACAACTTATTGGCATTGACAGTAATTGACTGTGCAACCCTGCTTTTAATTTGATTTATCCATCACCCTTACCCTCGATCCCTTTCACCTTTCATCCATCTCTAGAAACCTGTAATAAAATTTGATTTCTATTCATTTTCTATAAATGAGATTGACATGCTGTCAAGTAATATGACCTTTCCAGCGATAATCCCTTTTAGGGTGTATTATAAATTCTAGTCTCGTTATCTGTGGTTATAATTCACTTATGGAGGGATTTTTCTGCTGTCCTAGTGGACAGGGTTAAGGTTACAGGGTTAAGGGTGTGAGCCAAATCACCATCATTTGTTTCCTTGGGGGTATAATCTGGCTGAAAACAAGACTTGAAGCACTTGCTGATGAAGATCAAGGGTTTCAGCCTTCAGAATTTCAACTCCGTGCAAAGAAGGCCAAAGTCCTCACCATGGGTAATATCATGATAAAAAGTTGAAGTCAAAGTCATCAAGGGTTTTACCTTGATCCACTATCAGTGCTCTTAAGCAGCAGTCAGAAGGTCAAAATGACTCATGGCATTCATTAAATATGCAGCACAAGACCTCCGAAGAGTATTGAAAAGCAAGGGTGTTACTTCGAGGGTGAAACTGTGCCTGCCCTGAGCCAACTGAAAATCGCCTCACACGCATGTGAAAGTTGGACCAAAGAAGACTGAAGGAAAATCCATACATGAGAAGGATATGGAAGGTATCATGGTCTTTCCAAAGAACCAAAGGACAACCTGATCTGCCTTGGAAGAAGTACAGCCTGAGTGCTCCTTAGAGGCAAGGATGGAAAGACTTTGTCTTACGTGCTTTGGACATGTTTTTAGGGGAGCGCAGGCCCTGAAGAAGGACATGATGCTTGGTAAAGTAGAAGAAGGGCAGCAAAAGAAAGGAAGGCAGGCCCTGAAGGAGACAGATTGACACAGTGGCCTAAACAATGGGCTCCAGGACGGAAACAATTGTGAGGATGCTACAGGATTGGGCAGTCTAATTCTCTAGGTTGGGATCGATGTGACGGTACCTAACAAAAATCACAACAGGATCTGCTGAAAGACCAAAAAAACAGGCCTCCATAGAAGAGGGCGATCTCAAAGCAAAAAGAACGAAATTCCCAAAACCACCAAGGAAGGAGAACCCCTAGGCATTTTGGAATCCCTGTCTGTCAGCAGATATCATGCCCTGCCCAGACCAGAGGCCAGGGTAGGTTAACCAGGAGAAAGGTCAAAGGCCAGATTTACTTAGCACCTGAGGGCAGAGGTGAGGTGCAACTGAGACCAATGACTGTATCCTTACTCTTTACTGTTCCTGACCTGAGGTAACCTGTTCATTTTTCTACTAAACCCTCACAATTTAAGTATTTTCTGTGAGTCCTGCGTGACCATTGGAATGGACTGAGGAACTTAGCAGAGAAGTCAAGTGCCAGGGGTGGAACAGTTGGTGTCCAGAGAGGGAGAAAAAAGGTTGGTGGGTGAAGGCAGGTCTGACCTCTCTGCCTTGTGGCTGTCAGCCTAGAACTGGATATGGAGTCTTCTCCCTTGTATAGCCAGAGAGGACCTTTATCCCTTTACTGAGAGGTTAAATGATATTTTTCCTTTTGGACTTGACTTATTCCACACCCCATAATGTCCTCCACCTCCAGCCATATGGTAGCTTATATCAAGCCTTCATTTCTCCTGTTTGTTGGTTACTGTTCCATTGGACGTGTGTGCCGCATCTTGTTAATCTGTTATCTGTCGATTGGCATGTAGGCTATTTCCACCATGTATCTATTGCAAAGAGTGCTGCAATGAATATTGGTCTACATACAAGGAAGTCGTAGAGTCTCTCTGAGCCAAGCCGTGTGGTCATACACCTACAGTAGACCTGTCAGGTCATAGGACAGCTCTGGTTTTAGCGTTTGGAGGAACACCCACGTTGTTGTCCACAACTTGGCACCAGTTTGCTTTCCTGCTCATGTTAGAGGCTTCCACATTCCCATTACCCGTGCTTGTGATTTTCTCTTTGTTAGATACCACCCACTGCCATTGAGTTGACTCTGACCAGTGAAGGTATTTGCATAGTTTAACAACTGGTTTGCTGCCTTGATGATGCCTTTATGTATTAAAAAACAGGTATAGGGCTGAGCCCTGGTAGTGTAGTGGTTGAGTGCGGGACAGCGGCCCACTGGCTTGGTGGTTCAAATCCACCAACAGCTCTCCAGGAGCAAGGCTGGGCCTCTCACTCCCACCAGCGAGCCGTGATGGCTAAAAACAAAAACAAACAAACAAACAAAAAACAGGTATACTGAAAGTTGGTTTATTATTTCATACAGTTAATACTTAAATAAGAACAATAAAAGAGGTACACCAAACTATATCATGTTATAAGAGCTTTTAAATATTAGTGGAAAAATATTAGATACTACCAGAGAAAAACAATGAAACTGGTATTTAAGATATTCCCAAATTGCTTCTTGATGAGCATTCTCACTTGCAACATTTTTCGCTTTTATCTGAGCATCGTCGACTTTATTGTGATTTGTCTTTAACCATCTCTTCACTGTAGGAGTAGGGTGCTATTTCTTTAGAGCAGTGGTTCTCAACCTTCCTAATGCCATGACCTTTTAATACAGTCCCTCATGTTGTGGTGCCCCCCCCCCAACCCTAAAGTTATTTTCGATGCTACTTCATAACTGTAATTTTGCTACTGCTATGAATCAGGCAACCTCTGTGAAAGGATTGTTCGATCCCCAAAGGGGTCATGACCCACAGGTTGAGAACCACTGCTTTAGTGGTAGGCCAATTAGACAATAGTCATTTGGTTGGATATATTACAAATCAGCGACTTCTCTTCTCTGAACATATGCTGTTCATCTTTGAAAAACTCCTTTCCTCTTTTGTTGAACTTGCAGCAGTTGTTCTGATAATATTTTCAGCTCTTCGAATAGTTTCAGGAATTGCATACCTCACTCATAAATCTTTGTTTTTGTTATTGTATGTGTATTGTTATTGTATGTGTATGTGTTATTGTATTGTATATATACATATAATAGCAAGATAAACAAAATTATATATGTGGATAGTATGTGTGTATATGTGTTTGTGTAGTATATGTGTGAAATATGTATATATTTCTTTTTTTGTTGTTTTTGGGGGCATCACTGCCCTCTGGTGGGAGTAGGAGGCTCAACCTTGCTCCTGGAGAGCTGCTGCTGGATTTGAACCGCCAACCCAGTGGGCTGCAGTCCTGCACACAACCACTATGTCACCAGGGCTCAACCCAATATATATATATTTCAATGTCTTCAGTTTGATCACAGGTCTCACCATGTTCCCAGATGTCAAAGCCTCATCTTTCTCCCTCAGAGTAACTGGTGGGTTCAAACTGCTGAACTTATAACTAGCAACCCATAGCCCATGACACCACCAGGGCACCTTTCCCAAAAGCCTTACAGAGACTAAAACCCATGTTTTTATATTTCCTGTAGAATTGTATGTACATGAATTCGCACCCTTATAATTTGTGCAAAAACACATATATTGGCCCACAGTTTTGTCTGTCTTGTTATTAAATTGAAATTTTTTGCAAACATGACATATTTCTTATTCTCTGTATATTCCAACATCTGAAATGGTACTAGAGGTATAAATACAAGCATGTACATATGTAAATATATTAATATATAAGGGTAGGGGTAGTGGTCTATGTACATGTGTTTATATGTTAAATTTTTAAGGTAGCAGATGGACTTTGGGCCTCTTCTTATGTCTTTCCTGAGCACAGGAACACTTTCTTCTTATACCTTGGCAATGTGTGATACTCACCTTTCTGACACAATCACTGAAGATAAAGTGGACGCATAAGCAAATGTGGTGAAGAAAGCTGATGGTGCTCAGCTATTTAAAGATATAGCACCTGGAGTCTTAAAGGCTTGAAAATGAACAAGTGGCCATTTAGTCAGGTAGCAACAAAGCCCACATGGTGGAAGCACCCCAACTTGTGTGATCACAAAGTGTCAACAGGATCAGGTTCCAGGAGATCAAAAACAAGCAATTATATGGATGTGAACAAGGGAGGTCAGAGTGACAATCCAAAGCCCATCAGTAGGCAGTTGAATATCCTCTCAGAGCAGGGCTACACCAAAGGGATGATTCAGCGAAGGTGCTGTTTAGCAAGGAGGATACATGCAACATTCCTTTAGTTCTTTAATGCTTCCTCCTCCTCACTATCATGATCCAGTTCTACCTCACAAATCCTGCTAGACTGGAGATTGTACACAAGAGATTTCAACACATGGAAGTCAGGACAGGTACCACCTCCCACCCCTGCTGAAATAGTAAAAATGGGAATAGTGACTTCAGGAGAGTAGGGGGAGAGGGGGTGAAAGGATGATGGATGTATAACACCCCCCCCCAAGGTGGATGAACAACAGAAACATGGGTGAAGGAATAAAGTGGATGGTATAAGATATGAAAAAAATTACAATTTATAAAGAGTTCATCAGGGTGGGAGGGAATAAAGGAGCTGGTAATAAAGGCTCAAGTAGAAAAATAGTGTTTTGAAAATGATGATGACAACATATGTACACGTTTTCTTGATATAATTGATTTATGGATTGTTATATCTGTAAGAGCCCCCAGTAAAAGTGATTTAAATTTTTTTAAGTCCCATTTTCACTCTGTCATGCATACATGCTAAAGAAACGCTTAAGAAGAACAGACTGCTTTTCTGACACACTTTCCTCAAATATTAAGTATTCACTCATAGTATCTTGCAGGAATTTGGGACAATCGGAACACAAAACTGAAACTAATGACAGCATGGTCAAACTTTGGTTGTTTGACACTCTTTCTCTTTGCATTATGTGTTTGTTTACTGAAGTAACACATGGGAATAACAATGTAACAAGTTCATCAAAAGGAGAATGAGTTCTATGAAAGAATCGAATCAATAAATACTACAAGCATAGTTACATATAGATTTTTATACTTATGGAATGGAATAAGCTCTTAGAATGTGCTGTTGTCCAGATGAATGTTAAAAGACAGTGCGGAATGTAAATTTGTGATTTCCATATTGGGCAGCTGCCCAGCCACCCACCTTAGAAAGAACCTGGATGACAAGTGCTATTTTAACCACTGGTGTGCCAAATACCACAAACTGCCAAACTGGAGTGAGCCAACTAAATCCCACCCCCAAGTCTGACCATAATGACCTGATAGGACAGAAAATAACTTCTCAAAGGTATAAATCTTTATGGGACTATAAATCGTTATGGAAGCAGACAATCTCATCTTGATCCTACAGACCGATTGGTGTGTTTGACCTGCTGACCTTGTGTTTAGCAGGCCAATGGGATTGCGCACTATGCCACCAGGACTCATTTGTAGGGGTAAAATGGTCTCTTCATTCTTGCTTTGATTTGCATGTCTTTAGTAGCTAGTGATGTGGAGCAGCTCCTTGTCCTTCACTGGCCACCTGAATAGCCTCTTCCGTGAAATGTCTATGCAAGTCTTTTGCCCATTTTATAACTGAGTGAATAAAACTTTTTTTTTCAACAGTTTTATTGGCACCTAATCCACATAACCATATAATTCAATAGTTTAGGCATTCATTCATATCAAGAAGAATTGTACAATCATCGCCACAATCAGTTTTCGAACCTCACCCCCATTGGTTAAATCGCCCTTAAACTGAGTTGTATGATCACAATCAGTTCTTGTGCTCCCTCCCCCCAGGTGAATCAAACTTAATGTTGTTGTTCGGCTCCATGGGGCCAGGTTTGTAAAGCCTCTCAATCCCATCTGACAGAATAGAACTGCCTGTACTCTCGGCTGTAATCTATTTTTGTTGTTTTATTTTATCTTTTCGGGGGGCATCACATTATTTTATTTTTGGGGTGGGAGTAGGAGACCCAGCCTTGCTTCTGGAGAGATGCTGCTGGATTTGAACCTCCAACCCAGTGGGCCGCAGTCCTGTGCACAACCACTACACCACCGGGGCTCGGCCCTCTCAGCTGTAATCTTTAGTAAAGCATAAACCCTAGGTCTTAAAATCTTGTAACTCTTGTGTGATTTCAGACCACTCATGCTTGCTAATGAGTCTTGTGATTTCAGTAGCAAAGATTTCATAATGGTTCCTTTCCAAGACCATTTTTTTATCTACCCTTTAGCTTACACTTTACCTGGCTGTTCTGCTCTCTCTTAGGAACCAACTTGTATATTGTGGGCCTCTCTTAAATATCCCCATTTGTAGATAGCTCTGTTTTTATACTTAACATAACATTTTAGGAGGAACTATATGAAACTACCAGTATTATTTTGTTACAATGATAAAAATTTAATGTGGTCCCATCTAGATATTAAACTTAATCCATGTGCCTTTCTCCTTGTCTGGGTATCATTCATAATTGAGTCTATAACGTCTTCCAAGCCCAGAGAGCATGATCTGCACTTTAAAAAGTTGAAGGAATGAACTCATTATTTGTTTCACAACCAGTCTATTCATGGCCATAAATAGTTTTCTGAGACATGGCATAAAGCTTACTGCTTTTTAAAAGACTGACACGGAGCGTACACAAACGTTCATTCACAATAGAGTTAAAACACGAAGAACTAGGACTTTTAAGATTTTTTAAAAACTGTTCTGAATTTAGCATCAAATCAGAAGCTACTGCTGTGAGCCAAGTGTCTCTAAAGTATGTACCCGTTAATGAGCAAAGAATAGGCCCAACCTTGGTGATTGTTAGCGGCCTAATAAACAGGCAAGTGTCATTAATTCTGTTCTTCTACCTGCTCTTTGCTTCTTCTAGAATGGGGTTGAAGAAACGGCTGCAGAATGCAGGAAACTGGGTGCCAGGGTACATGCCTTTGTGGTAGACTGCAGTAAGCGAGAAGACATTTACAGCGCTGCCAAAAAGGTAAGCTTTATCTCTGGTTAGAATCGTACCATGCTAGCTGGGAGGAATTTTAGAGCTGACCCAAGCGTTTCAATGAGGTAACTGAGAAGCTTGGTCGTTTGCCCCCAGCCAAGGTCATTCAGCCAGCTATTGGGAATCCAGAACTAGAACCTGGAAGTTTTGTTTTGGAATCTCTCAGGGAACTTGCTTAAAAATATATATTCTTGGGTACACCCCTAGATATATTCTTCTGGGAAGTCTGAGTGGGGCTCAGCAACCTGTATCTTTTCCACCTGAGCACCTCCACCTGGTCGTCGAGTCCTGATGCAAGTAGTCTGGGGGGATACTTGGCAGTGAGGGAGAGGTGGGAACTAACACGTTCTTTCACATAAGCAGTGCATACCTGAAAGAAGCTGCTTCTGATAGTTGGTTAGAAAGTTTGGATTCTTCCTTAGGCTTTAGAGTATATAGATACATTTCTGTCAAGCTTGACTCTTCTCCACACAAGGGAGAGGTGCTGTATATCATGGGGCAACACTCTGAATTCATATATACTTTAATGGTAAAGAAAATCATTGGAACCTGGAAGGTGGTTTTTTTTTTTTTAAATCATTTAATTGGGAGCTTGTACAGCTCCAGTCACACTCCATCCATCCATCTATCCATTGTGTCAAGCACATTTGTATATTTGTTGTCATCATCATTTTCAAAACATTTTCTATCTTCTTGAGTCCTTGGTATTGGCTCCACACTTTCTTGCCCTCCCTCCCCACCCTCTCTCATGAACCCTTGTTAATTTTTCTTTTTTTTTTTTTCATGAGTTACATTGACTGATGTCTCCCTTCAACCACTTTTCTATTATCCAACCTCCTGGAAGAGGGTTATATGTAGATCATTGAGATCAGTTCCCTCTTTCTCTTCCCATCATCACCTTCTTCTCCTAGTATCACTACTCTCATTATTGGTCTTGAGAGGTTTATGTGCCCTGGATTCCCTGTGTTTCCAGCTCATATCTGTACCCGAGTACATGCTCTGATCTAGTCAGATTTGTATGGTAGAATTGAGGTTGTAATATTTTATTTTTAACACACATTTGTGGGTTTACTTCTGGATGCTCTGACTTAATATAAAGCATCTACCCTTTATATAACAACCAGTCTTCCCTTTGTTTAAGAAAAATTACATTTATTAGAAGCATATTTTATTGGCGTTTTGGTCAATTTAGACACAGCAAACAGGTTTCCATTCAACAATTTTTACACATATTGTTCAGCAGCATTGATGACCTTCACATTGTATCACCATGCTTATTATTTCCATCCTGGTCAGTCCATCCCCGTGAACTTCCTGTGACTGTCCCCAGTTGTCTCAGCCATGTTTTAAATCATTGTGACTCATTTGGTCTCATATATAGTAGTTATTTGTTTTAAAAGAGGTCAGGCATGTCCCCTCCCTAGATGACAGAGTTACAGAGGGCAGAACTGAAGCTACGGTTCGGGAAGAGCTGCAGGTCTGACCCTCCAACATGGGGGCAAACCAAAAGGGGGGTACAATAGACCAGCAATGGGAACAAAGACCTGAAGTCCTTGCGGAATCCCGATTGTAGACTTCTGACTCAGTGGGGGTGGGGAACAGGGGTAGCACTTGGCACCTCATCTGAACTGGTTGGGGGTTATGCACAGGGGGCCACACTGAACACCTTAAGGAGCGAAGGATGCACCATAGGGACTTGTAGGAGGTGCGGCTTTCAGTCTCTCATCTTGAGGACTAAAAGGGTCAAAGTGCTGTGAGGAACCATAAGTGGGTCCTGGGATTTGGAATCCTGAAAGAAAAGGGGGTTGGACTGGTGGATTATAACCGGCAATGCTCACTATTTCACAGAGAGGGCTCTCCACTGAGTCAGGATAATACATTGGAACTATTCATGTGACCTTGCCTTTATTCTTTCCTTCCCTCTTTCTTTTTTCTTTTGGTGTCTATCTATATAAAGTAGGCAGGATAAACAACCCCAAGCAGACAGCAAATAGACCAACAGTTGGGGGGTGGGGATGGGGGGCGGGTGGGGGATATGGGAGGAGAGGGAATAAGACAGAGAGGTAAACCAATAAGGACAGGGAGGGGGAACATCCAGGGATCTAAAATTGACAGTGAGGAGGGTGTAGAGTTCCTAGTTGCATTTGATCAATTGAAATGTGTCTGAGAGGAATTAACAGAGAGATGAACTATGGGTAAACATGATAGTGGGACAGGAAGAAAGAAAAAGAGGAAATAGGAAGAGAGTAAAAATTATATATAAAGGTATAAATATAGATATGTATATACAAGGGGGTACCCCCCCTTAAAAAAACTAGAATGTTTTTCAAAGTTATATATTTAAATTGTTTTACAAAACAACCTTACCACCTTTAAAGTATTCTCCATTACACTTAATACATTGGTCAAATCTGCAGTTCTAATCTTGGAAACACTTTTCAAACTCATCTGTTTGGATGGCTGATAGCAAGCACCTCCCTCGTTTTTTTCTTTGTCTCGTATAAGTTGTGAAATCACTGCTCTTTCATGTCCCTCTGCATCTGCAGAAACAAAAAGAAGTCACATGGAGCGAGCAAGGTCAGGTGAGGAAGGTGCACGGGGCAAGAGAGACCTGCTGTTTATTGCAAAAAACTGGCTCACTGAGACGGCTGCATAAGCAGGTGCTTTTCCTAGGTCTCCTCTGTGTTTTCTGTTTCCATTTCTCCCTCTTTCCTGACACCATCTCCTTGGGTAAATGTTGCCCTTTTCTTTTTTTGGGGGGGTGGGGAGCATCACTACCCTCTGGTGGTGGGAGTAGGAGGCCCAGCCTTGCTCCTGGAGAGCTGCTGCTGGGTTTGAGCCTCCAACCCTGTGGGCCGCAGTCCCACGCACAACCACTATGCCACTGGGGCTCAGCCAAATGTTGCCCTTTTCATTTTCAACGGCTGATGATTCTAACACAGGGTGAGTGCAGGCCCAGACCTAAAGGAGGTGACTAAAGACCATCATCTTGGAAGTCCTGCTAGTCCCTATGCAGCCAGTAAGCCTGATCTCCTTTACAATTTTAAGTTCTTTCCCCATTTTTCTCCCACTCTATGTAGGACCTTCTAATGTAATTACTTTCAGAGCAGTTGGTAGTGACATCTGGGCACCCTGTAGTTCTTCTGGTCGAAGGGTTGTAGAGATTGAGGTTTGTGTGTCCCATTAGTTTATCGGGTTAATTGTTTCCATGTATCTTTAATTTTGTGTATGTGATAGACTACATTCCTATTCTTAAAAAAATACTTTGGCTGAGTCCTGGTGGCGTAGTGGTTGTGTGCGGGACTGTAGTCCACAGGGTTGATGGTTCAAAGCCAGCAGTAGCTCTCCAGGAGCAAGGTTGGGATTCCTACTCCCACCAGAGCAGTGATCACAAAAAATATATTTTGTGTCAACATTTTTATTTCTTTAAAAAAATTTTATGGACATAATTTGCATATCTTACAATTCAGTTATTTTAACATATAGAAGAGGGTTGTGCAATAATTACCACAATCAAATTTAGAAGTGTTTCTTATGTCTTCTATTCATGATTCTTAACATCCCATTTCCTCCCAACCTTCCCTGCCATAACCCAAAGAAAATCCAGTTATGGTCACTATAGATTTACCTATCCTGCATTTCAAAATAAAGAAAACATACATATAAAAGAGAAGAGGATATTTTTAAACTGAATACCGTAGCAATTGTATAATACTGCTTGCTGTGCTTGAATTATGGAATGATATGATGTCTGAATTAGCCCCCAATAAAATGGTTTTGCAAAAAACAAACAAAACAAACCTTAAGTCTTCCCCCCCCCAAAAAAAAAGGAAGAAGAAAAAAACTCCAATAACAATAACAAAATAAAATATGAAAAAACCACAGTTGAAAAGGTAACAGAAAGGACTGAGCCCCGGTGGCGTAAGTGGTTGAGTGCGGGACTGCGGCCCGCAGGCTTGGTGGTTTAAATCCAGCAGCGGCTCTCAGGAGCACCGCTGGATAGCTCCCACCAGAGGGCAGTGATGCCCCCCCCCCCCCCCCCCAAAAAAAGAAAAGGTAACAGAAAATAATAAAACTAGCACAAACAAAATGGGTCAAAAGGGGAACAGATGATAAAGTGCTATCTTTTAACCTCACACACCTGCATTAGTCCACTCTGCACTGCATGCTGTTTGATAGCAAAACCAGTCGCATCCCTGGTCAGTGGTCGGGGGAATTCATCAGAAGCTTAATCCAAGTAAGGCCTGCAGGTAGATTTTGTGTTCTCAGAAATTGAGCCATAATACTGTTCCCTCCTCTGGTTTTAGGTGTTATTATTTACTGTCCTTGGATCACATGGGCTGGTGTGCTTCTTCCATGTAGACTTCGCTATTACCTCAGTTGCATGGCATCTTGTTTTAAGACAAGCCCTTAAGATCCCAGACACTATTCTTTCTGATTTCTTCACCACACTCAGCATATTTTCAGTGATCTCTTCATGAGGGCAAGTGTATTGAGTAGGGTGACGCCATTACTAATTGTTCTTCCTAGGGCTATGATTAAGTGTGAGCTCGAAATCCAGTGAGGCACCTCTTGTTGATATATGTCCTGGCCCACATTGCTGTTGTTGTTAGGTGCGGTCCCATTGGCTCTGACGCATAGCTAACCTAGTACCACAGAAACACTGCCCAGTGCTGCGGCATCCTCACAATCATTCTTAGGTTTGAGCCCAATGTTCAAGCCACTGTGTCAATCCACTGCATCAAGGACCTTCCTCTTGTTCACTGCCCTTCCACTTTACCAAGCCTGATGTCCTTCTCCAGGGACTGCTCTCTCACAGTATTCTGCTTCTATTTGTTTGGTTTTCAGTAACCGATTCTTTAGCAACATCTTTATCCCTTTGAGCAAGATTATAGATGAGCCCCAGAGGCACGATGATGACTCTATTGATAGTACCATTAATTTAGCCAATGGTATAGAATTTCAAATGCTGTTTTTAAAAAAAAATCACTTCTGGGGGCATTGGTACAATTTTTATCACAATCCATACATCCATCCCTTGTGTCAAGCACATTTGTACATTTATGGCCAACATCATTCTCAAAACATTTGCTTTCTACTTGAGCCCTTGGGATCAGCAAGTCATTTTTCCTCTCCCTCCCCACTCTCTCTTCCCTCATGAACCCTTGATAATTTATAAATTAATATTATTTTTTCATATCTTACACTGTTCAATGTCTCCTTTCACCCACTTACTTGTCCATTCCCCAGAGAGGGGGTTATTTACAGATCTTTGTAATCGGTTCACCCTTTCTACCCCACCTCCCTCCACCCATCTGGTATCACCACTAGTCCTGAAGGGATCATCTGTCCTTGATTCCCTGTGTTTCTTGTTCCTATCGGTACCAGTGTACATCCTCTGACCTAGTCAGATTTGTACGGTAGAATTGGCATCATGATAGTTGGAGGGAGGAAGCATTTAAGAACTAGAGGAAAGTTGTATGTTTCATCCTTGCTATATTGCACCTGCCTGACTGATCTCCTCCTCAATGACCCTTCTGTAAGGGAATATCCAGTTGCCCACAGGTGGGCTTTGGGTCCCTACTCTGCACTCCCCCTCATTCACAATGATTTGATTTTTTCGTTCTTTGATGCTTGATATCTGATCCCTTCAACCGACACCTCGTGATCACACAGGCTGGTGTACTTCCTTCATGTGGGTTTGTTGCTTATGAGCTAGATGGACACTTTTTTAACTTCAAGCCTGTAAGACCCCAGATGCTGTATCTTTTAATAGGCGGGCTCCATCAGCTTTCTTCATCACATTTCTGTATGCACCCATTTGTCTTCAGTCAAGTGCTGTTTATAAAAGAAAAGTATACATGTATAGGACAGCTTTTTAGACTGAAATACATGGATCGATAACCTAAGGATAAAATTTCATGTAATTGTTGGGGCACTGCACAACTAGGGACAGGAGACAGGGCAAAACTTTCAAGAACTTTCATTCACAAAAGCAATGTCATACATGCTAGACAAAGCCTAGTCTGAAAAAGCAAAGAGAGCCTGGAAAGAGCAAATATTCTGTATGTCTTTCTATTTTCAACACTCATCTTGCCTCCACATGGAGATAATGAATTTATATGCCTGCTTACAAACTTTTAAGGCCCCACTCACCAAAATAGGATGTGGAACATGGTCAGTGTGAACTTTATCATTGTCAATTGTGATGGTCAATTTATTTGTTTGTTTTTTAATCATTTAATCATTTTAATCATTTAATCATTTCCAACTTTTACTATCCATTGTGCCAAGCATCTTTGTATATATGTTGCCCTCATCCTTTTCAAAACATTTTCTTTCTACTTGAGCCTTTGGTATCAGGTCATATTATTTCCACCCTCCCCTACCCTCCTACCCTCATGAACCCTTGATAATTTATAAATCCTTTTAATTTTCATATCTTACACCATCTGCTGTGTCCTTTTACCCATGTTTCTGTTGTTCATCACCCTGGGAGGGAGGAGGAGAGGGCATCAATCATTGTGATTGGTTTCCCCTTTCTTTACTTACTTCCCCCTACCCTCATGATTGTGCTATTCCCATCTTGATTCTAAGGGGTTTATCTGTCCTAGATTCCATGTGTCAGGAGCTCACATCTGCACCAGTGTATATGCTCTGGTCTAGCCAAATTTTTAAGGTAGAACTGGGGTCATGATAGTGGGGAGGAGATATTAAAGAACTAGAGGAATGCTTTATGTGTCAATTGTGCTAGACTTACCCTGGCTGGTTTGTCCCTTTCTTGTGACCATTCTGTGAGGGGATGTCCAATTGTATAAGATGGACTTTGGGTCTCACTTGGCCCCACTTGTTCGCATTGATATAATTGTCTGTTTGGGGTCTTCTGGTGCCTGATACCTCACGATCGACACCTCATGATCACACAGGCTGGTGTGCTTTTTCCATGTGGGCTTAGTTGCTTCCCAGCTAGATGGCCGCTTGTTTATATTCAAGCCTTTAAAATCCCAGACACTGTATCTTTTAATAGCCGGTGTGTTAGTCCGGGTAAATTAGAGAAAGAAACTCATAGACACACATATGGATATAAGGAAAAGGTTTATATACAAGAGGAATAGGACATTGAGAAAGCATCCCAGCTCAGTCAAATTCAAAGTCATAAGTCCACTATTAACCCATATGCCCGATATCAGTCTATTATGTCTCCTTCCGATTCACAAAGTCACAGGCCAGTGGGTGCAGAGTTCTGGCACCAGCAGGACTTATGACTTTGAAGTTCTGTCCTCATTTCCAGGACTCAGGGTCCATCAACAGCATCCAGTTGTGGTAGAAGCAACTCAGTGCTGGCAGGGGTCTCCACATGGCTTCTCCAGCTTTAGACGTCTGGTTCCATCAGGGAAAGGCCAGGTGGCTTCTCCTCTGGCTCGTCCAGCTCCTCAGATTGCTGCCATCTTTTCTTGTCCATGGTTCGTTGTCTCTGAGACTAACTCCCAACAACTAGGGAGATAGCTTCTCATCTCCATGAGGGAAATATTGTGAGATTTTCCAGAAGTCTCAGGAGAAGCCACGCCCACATGGAGGCCTTATTGGCTAGTCAATGGCTAATTAACAAGCTAGACACCACCCCTACATCTCAATCATGAAATTAACATAAGCACATGACCGCCACAGCTGGGTACTATTGTAGTCAAGAAAGCAGCGTGAGGCTGTGAAATGTTTCCTGCTCAGGAAAAATGCTGCAGAAACGCTTGTGATGTTGAACAAAGCTTGCAAGGACAGCGCTGTAGGAAAAACGAGTGTACGAGTGGTTTTCAAAAAAGGTGAAATGTCAATTGATGATTACCCTCCTTCCGGATGCCCATCAGCTTCCTGAATGGACGAAAATGTCGGCAAAATAAGTGCACTTGTGCTCCAAGACCTACAATGGACCGTTGAAGAGATGGAGAAGTTCCTGGACTGTCTTGAAGCTCAGTTCAGTGAATTTTAATAGAAGATTTGGGAATGAGAACGGTCAAGGCAAAATTTGTGCCTCGGTTCTGAGTGCCCAGGGAGGGAAATGTGTCAAGTGGAACATGCGGTAATTTGAAAGAACAGCACCAAAGTAACTCAGGAGTCATGACTGGGGAGGGGGCATGGTGCGATTCTTACGACACCGAAAGCCAACGTCAATCAAGCCGGTGGAAGATGCCATCGTTAGCACACCCTCAAAAAAGCTTGTCAAGTGAAATCGAAGATCAAGACGATGCTCACGTGTTTCTCATTTTGTTTATGTGAGGGGGCCAGTGCATTTGGAGTTCGTTCCACTGTTAATCAAGCTTTCTATCTAGAGGTCCTGAAAAAGATTGTGTAACAGTGTGTGGCAAAAAAAGACCTAATGTGTGGCAGATGGGGGACTGGCTTTGCCACCAACACGATGCACTTGCGCACGCAGCCATCTCAGTGCGGAGGTTCTGGTCAAAAACCATGGTTTGCCCCATGCACCTCACTCACCTGACCTTGCCCCCTCCGTGAGACTTCTTTTTGTTTCTGCGGATGCAGAGGGACGTGAGAGGACTCTGATTTGACAACCTAGGAAAGGGGAAGAAAAAAATGGGGGAGGTGCTCTCACCCATGCAGACAGATGAGCATGAAACATGTTTCCAAGAAAGAAATTGCAGATTTGACAAATGTATTAAGTGTAATGGAGAGTATTTGTCAAGTGATAAGGTTGTTTTGTAAAAATATTTAAATACATAGCTTTGAAGGAAAAAATCCAGTTTGGAGGGATACCCCCTTGTGTTCATGGGTTTACTCCCACTCTCCCTTCATGCCTGCCTGTATATGAAAGCATCCTCATACCGATCATTACTGTGTACCCTATATTTTGGACTATAAGTTATAAGACATAACTGACCATGACACACTCAGTTTTTAGAGCAGAAAAACAAGAAAAAAAATATTCTAAACCAAATAGTACCAGTATACTAAAATGTTCTGGAGTACCACACCTTCGGGCCATAAGATGCACCCTCCCTTTTCCCCCACTTTAGGGGTAAAAAGTGCATCTTATGATCCAAAAATACAGTGTATAATAATACTCCACTATGCACCGCTGTGCATGCAGTTATATTTGCCTCTCACTGTTAATTCTGTCAAACCTGCCTCTGTCGCTTTTTCCCCTAACCTTCCTGTGTTGTATATTGTCTTTTCCGTCACCTAAGTTAACATTTTTCTAGTAAATATTTTTCTAAGTAAACATTTTCCTTAGCCCTTGGCGTCCCTTCACTCCTATAACCATCAAAAAACTATTTCTGTTACTGTGCGTACCTTTTTTCTTTACTTTTGTTAACAGTGGTTTCATGCAATGCTTGTCCTTTGGGGATATCCCAGTTTCACTGGGCATAATATCGACCAGGTTCATCCATGTGAGGAGGCGTTTCAGCGATTCTCTACCATTCATCAACATCGCCTCACACACCGTTGTGCATAGGTGCCAACATGCACACATCTCTTCTTCCACGGATGGGCGTTTCCTCTGACTATTGTCAATGGTGCTGCTCAGGGCACACGTGTGCCTCTCTCGGTCCCCGTTGCAGCTTTCATTTCTCTAGGACCTAGTCCAGGCGCAGGGATGGCTGGGTCATCTGGTATTTCTAGTCCTGATATTTTGAGGAAGCACCCCCTTTCTTTCTTGACTCTTCTCTTTTGCTGGCCATGAGATCTCCTTTCCTACCCCTGAGATGGCTCACTCTACCCAGTCCTCTCTGAAGACTCATCGACAGCTTATCTGCATGCTGCCAACCCAATCACCTGGTGAGAATGACTGGGACTGTATAGAGGAGGCAGACCAAGCCACATCACCTCACCACAGGGGGTGAACTACACTGCTTCAAAGAGTCTGGGGAATCTGTGTTTTAAAAAGTGTCAAGATCTAAGTGCTTTCCTATTTGAAGATACCGCTTAACATTTGAAAGATATGAAAGTAGGGGTTGCTTTTTTAAATGGCTTTGCCTGCTCTTCTTACCTTTTGAGCATGGAGCACCTGTATATTTCAGTGTAGGCTCACCGTTTCCATTGCAAGCTTGCCTTGTCCTTTTACGTGCATTTCCTCAGCTGAAGTTCACAGCCTTACGGAGCGCAGGCAACCTCGTATTTCTCCCATAGAGAGACTGGTGGGTTTGAACCAATCACTTTACTACCCCCAGTTCACTGTGCCATCGGGGTTCCTGGTGTTCCTTATAGACCTATATAGATGGACATGTAACACATGTAGAAAATAATAGTAGGATATTACATGCACCAGAGACAATGTCAGCTCACCACAGCTCACAGTGAAGAAATGAGATGTTATTTCATTTGTGCCCACCACAACTCACAAGGTCATGGTAGTGTTGGGTCTGTTTTCCGGAGGAGCAACTGAAGTTTTGAGAGACTCGGCAGCCTGGTCAAGGCCTAACAAGTGAGAGGCAGCGTCAGCACAGGCTCAAGGTGGACTCCGGTGCCTGTGTTCTTCACCAGCTGATGAGCCTTAGAACTGAGTGGACCGATGGAGCAATAGCATTGCGTGGAGTGACAGGGAGAATACAGGAATAGAAATAAATAAGTAGGTGTAGTCAGTTTAAGGGTGTAATCAAACTTACATAATTCCCCATAGCAGAAAAGAAAACCCAAACATGTCAAAGCACAAAAATGAAAAAACCAAACCTATTGGTACCAAGTTAAGACTGAAAGAGCAACCTCGTAGGACTGAGTAGAATAGCAACACAGGGTTTCTAAGGCTGTTGTTCTCACAGAAACAGATTGCCACATCTTTCTCCCAAGGAATGGTTGACGGGTGCCAACTGCAGATCTTTTTCAGTGAGCAATTACAACTTAATTTGTTACCTTTTTCTTCAATGTCCAGAAAAAATATATAAATGAAAATAATACTAATAATAACAAAAGAAAAACCTGTACATAGTTCAAGGTCTGTTCGTTGACCTCCACGAGTGTCCTCTGGTGGAATCCGATGGGGTGCCACATCCTGGTCCCAAAGCATATCCTGACATTCCCCTCGGGAACTGCATGTGCCGTCCCTCCTGCTGCTCTGCTGCACGCCCTGGCCTCAGTGTGGTGGGGTCAGACAGGGTACACTCCTGACCCTGTGTCTCCATGTTGTCCCTGTAGGGTCTTGGGTCACAGTGGGGCCGGCCATATGGTCCTCTCTGTGCACTGGCTGTTCTGAATGGGGAAATCGTCCTCAAGGTTCCATAAGCCGGGATGTACTCCACTCTCTTCCTCCCCCTACCATTTTTTTTTTTTGCTTACCTTTTGAAGTAATAATAAAAATGGTGGAGGGATTGCAAAATAGAAAGGGGGAACCAATTTCATGGATCTATATATAACCTCCTCTCTGGGGCATGGACAACAGGGATGTGAGTAAAGGGATACATTGGACAGTGTACAATATGAAAAAGTAATAACAATTTGTAAATTATTAAGGGTTCATGGGAGAGGGGGAGGGCAATATGGGGAGCTGGTACTGGGTGGTCTAAGTGGAGGGAGGATGTTTTGAGAGCGATGATGGCAACAAGTGTGCAAATGTGGCCTGCATATAATTGATTTATGTATGGATCGTGAGGGGAGTTGTATGAGCTCCCAATAAAAGGATTTATAAAAAAAAAATAATAAAAGGAGGAGGAGGAAAGAGGAGTTTCTACCAAGGGCTCAAGTAGAAAATATGTGGAACTGAAGATGGCCAACATGTGTACAAATATGCTTGATACAAATGATGTATTGATTGTTACAAGAGATGTAAGAGCCCCCAGTAAAATCATTGGGAAAAAGTGCTGTTTATTCCTCAGAGATAATAAACTCCAGTGTCTGTTAAGCAAATGTCTCTTTTGGGCTGTCATCAATAGAGAGCAAAGGGAAAAGACCAACTTGTTATCAGCGGAGCACTTCTTTGTAGTCTTACAGGCTGAACTGTTTTGCAAATAAGTGTAAGATAATGTAGAGATAGCGCTTATCTTACAAAGCAAACACTTCAAGAGGGCATGATTTTCAAGGAGAAAAATTTATCTCCACGAGAGACAGACAAAAGTTAAGGCATCGGGGGATTCCTGCAGGGAGCTACCACAGGACTCAGAGCTGTGTTAGGGCAGGCTTAAGTACACTCTCTGCAAGCAGTCCGCAGTGCATGACAGGTTTACCCACAAAGGGGCATTTCACAAGTGGCAGGTTGACAAAGAAGCATGAACAAGTCAGCCCAGTTATTTACAGATGGGAGGGGACGATGAGGCTGGGAACATGAAGTAACTGATAAGACCGCTGCTGTCTGCAGCTTTACTCACAGAACAGGAAGCAAGTGTCCACTTATTCCTGGTGGACAAACAGGTCAGCCAAGGCTTCATAAGCTCCCATGGCTGAGGCATCAGAATTCTCCGACAGGCCATGAATCCTAGAAGGTGGTGGTCCTGTCCCACTTACCTAAAGGGCAGACCACTTTGTACTCACACATCACACCTAAATTAAAAATAAATAGTGGGGCTTTCCATGCATGTACATGAAGTGACACGTGTTCTACATTAAGTAGAAAAACCTCTATTTCTTTAAGAACCATTGCCTTGCATGCAAGCCTGTTAGCTCTCTCTTGTGGGAGAAATATATCTCGGTCCTTGGCTTCATGCGAGAAAGAACTCATGCTGAAGCCTGCTTCGTGATCCAAGTGAGTTTTATGAAAGGTAAAAGAAGCTCCCGGTGCATGCAGGCTTTGGGGCACCTCACACACACACACACACACACACACACACACACACACACACACACACACGTGGAGTCCTGAGGACAGAGGAGATCACTGTATGACCTCTGAGGAGCAACTTGAGAAGGGAAAGAGGGCTCCAAGGCTCTGGACCCTGGCTTTTCAGGACCTCTGCTGGGAGACATGGTCAATGATCCTGGTCAACCTCATGGGCTGAATTGAACTCACCTGACCCAGATGGGTGTACCCAGGTGTAATGCCCATCTAGGTGTACCACCCCTTCCTAGCCTGAAGCCTGAACCTCTAAGCAAGTGCAATGAACACCCCAGTCTCTCTCCTGGTTCTCTAACAAGCCTACCTTCATAATGATGTATATATTTTCTGATTTCATTTTTAAAGGTGAAGACAGAAGTTGGAGATGTGAGTATTTTAGTAAACAATGCTGGTGTAGTCTTCACAGCAGATCTGATGGCTACACAGGACATCCAGATTGAAAGGACTTTTGAAGTCAATGTACTTGCTCATTTTTGGGTAAGTGTGATTTATTTGATAAAACATTCCCATTTGAATAAGATTGTGTTTAAAGTGGATCTTTCAGCAGATATAGGAAGTGCCAAATCATTCTCTCCAGGGACCAGGGATAACACTCTACAAAGTGATTTTTCTGTGCCATATGCAACCCCGTCAGTTAGTCCATTTATTCTTCCTCCTTCTGCAAATAAAAATACTGATAATGTCAGCTGCTCTCAGTTCTAAGCTATGTTCTCACACTTCAGGGTGATCCCTTTTAGAAACAAAGAAAAGTGTTAGGAATCATTTGGATTATATTTGACAATATAAAACAAAGGTGGGAACGTCCAGTCCACGGGCTTTATAAGGCCCCGGAAATCATGAAGGCCAACTAATACCACATGCTTCACCAAGGAGAAATTAATGAGTTAATGAAATGCTGGTTCACATAGAGTAGGCTGAATTTCAAAATGATAATTTTATATGGTCAGCGAAGATGTTATAAAAATCCAAATGACCTTTGGCAGAAGAAAAAGATTCCCCACCCCATGCATCAAAGGTTTGCTTTCCTATTCTCATGAGTGCTCCACTCATGTTGGTTCTGGTCCCCAAATTGCAGACTTTTAATGAACCTCACCATTCAATATCTTAGAATCTGAAGATGCTGAATATCTCTCAAAAGACCAAGGCCTAGGGCTAAGCCCTAGTGGCATAGTGGTTGAGTGCAGACTGCGGCCCACAGGGTTGGCGGTTCATATCCAGCAGCAGTCTCCAGGAGCAAGGCTGGGCCTCCTACTCCCACCAGGGCAGTGATGCCCACAAAAAAAAACAAAACAAAAAAACCCCAAAAAAAACAAAAACAAAAACAAAAGACCAAGGCCTAAAAGGGCACCTCAAAGTTTTCTTGGATGTGAGTTTAGGGTGAACAATCTAAGCAAAGAGTACCTGGGTTGGTGAAAACACAGTTTTAGTTCATGTTAATGTTCCCAAGTCATCGTCATCTGTATTTACACTGGTGTGACGTTTTCCTCTGTCTTTAGGCCATGGGTGAAGTCCAAGATGCTTAAGTAAGAACCATGTCTGACTTGATTCCGGGCTCCAATCCAGACTTGATGCTCAATTAGTCTTGTTTCCAGTGACCACTGGCAGATTGCTATCTTCCCTATCTTTGATAGCTTAACTACCTAATTGTGCCACAAATTCCTCTCACCTGACAATTCTTTGGATAATTCTAGGTCACCAGCTCCACTGAATATGAAAAGTAATAGAAGAAATCAAAGACAAGCAGAGAAGGATAAAGAGGCATGAGATAGTAGCTAAATTTAAATGAGAGGAATCCCCAAAGCTTTCCAAAGTCATGCCCATATTAGTTGTTTTAACCTGAGCGTCCAGTCCAGTTGCCGTAGGTTGTCATATTCTGTCTGTCAGTCTAGACTTCTCTTTTATACCATGAACAGCGTTACCAAAAATATACTTTTGTGTCAAAATATTTCCAATTGGTCTGTGAACCAAAAATAACAGTTTTCTTTCTTTTTTTAATCTTTTGATTAAAAAAAATCCCCCAAACCTATTTCTAGACCACAAAGGCATTTCTTCCTGCAATGATGAAGAATAATCATGGTCATATTGTCACAGTGGCTTCTGCAGCCGGACACACCACAGTTCCCTTCTTAATGGCCTACTGGTATGTGAACCTGTTCCTTCACTGGTTCCTCTGCTCAGTTTGTGTATGACTTCTTATTCTCTCTCCTAAGGACTTCCTTTAATGGGTGTGGATTAAAGTTGCTGAAATAGGCAGGAAAATTGCACCAAGTCGCTTGTTGAACAACAGTATTCTCAGTCTCCTCGTTTGAGGGCCTTTCCTTGAGGTAGATGCAGGAAAGCATGCAACTAAAAAGTTTGCGACACTTCCCATCCCTTATGGCCTTAAGGAATTATGAAACAAGAACATTATTTTCACCATGCATGAAATTAATAGTAATAATAGAATATAATGGATGAGATTTTGTGGAAACAAAAGAAAGCATGAAAAGAGAAAGAGACAGGATGTTGGTGTCTGCAATTCTAACTATTAAGAACATCCAAAAAGGGGACTCAAAAAATTAATGGGTTATTTAAAGAAACAAGCGTTGTAATAGTTTCAATATCTGCCGTTATCAAGCAGGGCATGGTAATCATATGTTACCCTGGAGGCCACCCTAGCTAATGCCATGACAAAGTGATTCTACTGCCACCATACACCAATGGTTCTTGGCTGTTTCTATATGGCTATAAGTAATGTCTTTTAACGTGTTCAATTACAATTCGCACAAATGCAGTGCTCACATTTGTTTCCTATATTGTGTTCTTTTGGAATTAAAAGTTAAATTCTAGAAGCATAGTTAGGTGAGGGGGTTTCACAAAGTGTGTAGAAAAACTAATTGAAAAGATAATAGACTCTTTTCCTAAATTCTTTGAAGCCCTTTGTATGTTTTATAATAGCTGTTAGTAGCTTTAAGGTAAATATGTAAACCCAGGCAAGCAGGTGATTTAGTCTGGGTAGACAAGAGAAACAAATTTGTGGTGGTCATGTATTCGATATGTCAATTTTATGATTGAGATGTAGCGGTGGAGTTTAGCCTGTTAGTCTGGAGCTAGCCATTGAGTAGCCAATGAGGCCTCCGTGTGGGCATGGGTTTCTCCTAAGACTTCTGGGGAATCTTGAGATATTTCCCTCATGGAGATGAGAAGCTATCTCTCCAGTTATTGGGAGTTAGTCTCAGAGACAACGAACTACGGACAAGACAAAATGGCAGCATCCGAGGAGTTGGAGGAGCCTGAGGAGAAGCTACACGGCTTTACTCTCATAGAACCAGACCTCTGAAGCTGGAGAAGCCACATTGAGCTTCTGAGTTGCCGCTACCACCTCCGGATGCTGTTGATGGACCCTCAGCCCTGGAAGCGAGGAGTCATGGGGAGACCCCTACCAGCACCGGATTCTGTACCCACTGACCTGTGACTTTGTGAGTTAGAAGGAGATGTTATAGACTGGTATCAGGTATATGGGCTAATATCGGACTTATGACTTTGAACTGGACTGTGTTGGGATGTTTTCTCAATGCCCCATTCCTGTTTATATAAACCTTACCCTTATAGCCATATGCGTGTCTATGAATTTGTTTCTCTAGTTTACTCGAACTAACACAAAATTCATAAACACTCATGTGTATAAGAAAGTTTTATATATAAGCAACTGTACATTAAGAAAACATCCCTATCCAGTCTAAGATTATAAGTCTGATATTAGCCCATATGTCCAATACCTATCTATAAAGTCTTCTTCAGATTCACGAGGCAACTGCAATGATGTCAAATGCTGGACAATCACAGACCAGTGGGTAAGACAGTCTTTGGATCCAGTGACATTGTAAGCATCTCAGCGCTGGCAGGGACCTCTACGTGGCTTTTCTAGCTTCAGAGGTCTGGTTCCATGAGGATACGTCCTTGTGGCTTCTCTGGGATGTCTCACAGAGAGTCGGCCTGTGTCTTAAGGGACTAGTAGTGAGTCTCTCACCTCCAAGGGGGAAATGCAACTTGACTTCCCAGAATTCTCAGGAGAAGGCCATGCCCACATTGGCTATCTCCAGATTGACAAACTAGACTCCACGACTACACTTAATCCTCAAATTGACACCAGATTGGGTGACTGCCACACATGGTTATGCTGTTTTTATATAAAATATGTCTTGCATTTTAGTAAATTGCAAAGATATAGACCAACTCTATATCTTTCTATTAGATTTAGAAAGACAAGCGTGTTGTTTTGTTCCTATTGTGTTCTTTTTGTTTGTTTATAGTTTACTTTCCCACCTTTAAATATATATTTGTTTACTAATTAACAGGTTAAAAATCAATAGAGTTCTAGACATTGGGGTTTTTTTTAGTAGTTATCATTTAGTTTACTTTGATCATTTCATCTTCCATGCCTTAGGTTTTTTTGTACATATTATTATCTCTGCAAGTCTATCTAGATAAGATAGGCTGGATGAACAGTCCGGAGGAGAAAACAATGGAACTGATGATTCCAGGGAGACATGGGAGATGGGGAGGTGGGGAAAAGGAGGTGGTGTTGACCAATCCAGGGAAAAGGAAACAACAAGTGATTCAAAATCAGTGATAAGATGGGTGTGAAAGGCCTGATAGGGATTGATCGAGAATATTGTGACAGAGAGAAATTGCTTAAACCTAAATGAAGACTGAGCATGATAGTGGGACAAAAGGAAAGTAAAAGGAAATAGAGGAAAGAACAGGGTGGGGGGGTGTTAAAGGACATTTATAGAGGTCTAAATACAGCCATGTACATAGGTAAATATATTTATATGTGATGATGGGGAAATAGGCCTACAAGTACATACTTATAGGGTTAGTATTACGATAGCAGATGGGCAATGGACCTCCACTCAAGTACTTCCTCAATATACAAACACTTTGTTTTATTAAACTGGCATTCCATGAGGCTCACCTTCCCAACAAAATCATTGAAGACAAATGTGTGCATAAGTAAAAGTGATGAAGAAAGCTGATGGTGCCAGCTATCAAAAGATATAGCATCTGGGGTCTTAAACGCTTGAGAGTAAACAGGTGGCCATCTAGCTCAGAAACAACAAAGCCCACATAGAAGAAGCACGCCAGCCTGTGTGACCACAAGGTGTTCATGGGATCAGGTATCAGGCGTCAAAGAACTATACCATTATAAATTATTCCATTATAAAAATTATACCATTCATTATAAATGAGGATTGGGGACCCAAAGCCCATTGGTAGGTGAAATGACCTCCCCTTACAGAAGGATCACAGGGAGGAGATGAGCTTGTCAAGGTACAAGGTAGCAGCATGAAATATGTAACTTTCCTCTAGTTTTTAAATGCTTCCTCCCCCCCTCCCACCCCCACTATCGTGATCCCAATTCTACTTTACAAATCTGGCTAGACCAGGGGATTTACACTGGTTGGGATAGCAGCAGGAAACATGGGGAATTCAGGACAGATAATCACTTCAGGACCAGTGGTGAGAGTGGTTATACCAGGAGCATGGGAGGAAGGTGGAGTAGAAAGGGGGAACCAAATGCAGGGATCTACATATAACCTCCTCCCTTGGGAACAGACAGCAGGGAAGTGGGTGAAGGGACACATTGGTCAATGTATGATATGACAAAATGATAATTTGTAATATATCAAGGGTTCATGAGGAAGGGGGAGTGGGGAGAAAGGGAAATATGAGGGGCTGATACCATGTATTTAAGTGGAAGGAAGTTTCTTTGAGAATGTTGATGGCAACAAATGTAGAAATGTGGTTTGCATACAGTAGATGTATGTACTTATTGTAATAAAAGTTGTGTGAGCCCCCAATAAAATCATTTAAAAAAAAACAATAGGGACTTGGGCTGACTTTTCAAACAAAGATGAACTTATTGGTAAAGTAGACACAGAACAGACTTGGACATTGTCTCTTTGAGTGGTCCAGTGCAAGTTTTGAAACTAGCCTTGAGCCATCAAGAGCTAACACGATTAGATATTTTCCATTTCTTTGATTAAAGATAATCGCCCTTACTATGGGTAGGCCACAAGACTCTCCACGCCCTTTACCTTCTTTCTTATTTCCACCAGCCATAGAGGGACATCTAGAGGTTCAGAGACTCCCACAGGGCTCTTGGATTCGGAGTCCAGGCAGCCCGAGGTGTGTACAAGAGACTGCTCTCCCTCCACGGGGTCTCTGAGGGGCACCTTTCTTTGTAGCAGGTCACCCAATCTGCTCCCAGGAAGTCCCCAATGAACCCTGAGGTTAGTAGTCAAGGGCTCACCTGTTTGTACCATCCAGGGACCAGAGCTTAAGAGGGGCTTGTTCTAATTTAACATCATTGATGAATCTGCCAGATTTTGACCTTGCATCATTTTTATGATTGCGTGCTAGGGGCTCTTGTGACGAGACAACTGTTTATATCTGAAGGTTGGGCTCCAAGACAGGGTTATTCAGAAAATGGGTTCCCTCCCAGCATGACCTTAGATAAGTAACTCGAGGGCTCTCTGTGTTTGCTTCCTCCTGCTTCACGCAGATTGATAGCCACGCCATGTCGATTGCATCAGGATGTCACAGGTCCATTGTTATTTTAATAATGTAACACATCAGCACTGGCTCTGACCTCCTTCAAGTGTTCCATAACAGAACGGCACTTCTCTTGGTCATAATTTTTTTTCCTCATTAAAAAAGAACTTTAGGGGCTGAGCCCGGTGTCATAAGTGGTTGAGTGTGGGACTACGGCCCGAGGGCTTGGTGGTTCAAATCCAGCGGGGACTCTCAGGATCAGGGCTGGGTAGCTCTCATGACCACCAGAGGCAATGCTGCCCGCCCCCCACCAAATAAAAGAACTTTAATGTTAGGCACTGTTATCCAAAACTTAAATGAAACTTAAAAATCAACTTAGCATACCTCACTCTAATGCTTCTCCCATGCCATCTACCCTGTGTCAGGAAGCAAGTCCTTTTAAATGATGTTCATCAGACAGCATACCTCTCAAAGTGACCCCACTGGCTGTATTCCCTTTTAAAATACTAATAATAGGACAAGTGAATGTCTTGGGGTAGGAGGGTGAGGTCGGGGGGGGGGGGGGGCAGGCTAGAGACCAGAAAACATTACCAACTATTATTAGAACATTTCAAAGAGTTTCCACATGTTTTTTTTTCTTAAGTCCCAAAGAATACTTTAGCTGTATTGTCTAAGAAGACCCCATAATCTGTAGGGATAAAGGCCAGGGACAAGTATGTCCTTGGTTCACCTGATGCTTAATCAGATGTTAAAAGTTCCATGCACAAGTGAGTTCCAGATTTCAAGGTTCTGGTTGCCGTGTGAGGGTTCAATGGTGAGGCTGGCATGGGGCTGTTGTCACGGAAACACCACGTAGAGAGCCTTTCACAGATGGATGTTCATCTTCTCGCGGTTTTGGAAGGCAGGAGTCTGCATTCAGCTGGCCGGTTCTACCATTCTACGGGATGGGACGTGTTGCCTCTCTGTCAGCTGGGGGGAAACCCTTGGCTCTCCAGTTTGTTCCGAGTTCCTTGGCGATCTCCATGTGAGATGGCATCAGGCTTGCCTCACCTCTGCTTTTCTAGCTTGTTTAATAATCCCCAAAGAGATAGACTCCGACACACCCTACACTAATCCTGTCTCTTTCACTTAATTAATGGGACCCATTCCCAAACAGGATGCTAACTGCCAGGTGTATCCACTGCCGTCCAGGGGATTCCACCCTCTAGGTGGAGTAGGACTGTCCAAAAAAGAAAAGAAAGAAAGAAAGAAGGAAGGAAGGAAAGAAGAAAGAAAGAAAGAAAGAAAGAAAGAAAGAAAGAAAGAAAGAAAGAAAGAAAGAAAGAAAAAAAGAAAGAAAGAAAGAAAGAAAGAAAGAAAAACAAAAAAGAATTCTCAGACTGGGGCTGAGCCCCGGTGGCCTAAGTGGGTGAGTGTGGGACTGCAGCCCGCGGGCTTGGCAGTTCAAATCCAGCGGCGGCTCTCAGGAGCAGCACTGGGTAGCATCCACGACCACCAGAGGCAGTGATGCCCACAAAAAGAAAAAAAAAAGAATTCTAAGACTGTAAATCTTTGTGGCATCAGGATCGGAGGAAGGCTTATTAACAAACCTACAGTAGGTAGATGACAGGACCTTGCTTGCCGAAAGTGAGGCGAAGCTGAAGCACTTGCTGATGAAGCTGGAGAAGTGCAGCCTTCAGTAGGAATTACAACTCAGTGTAAACAAGCCCCAATCTGGGCCTCCTACTCCCACCACCAGAGGGCAGTGGTGCCCCCCCCCAAAAAAAGAAGCCCCAAAGCTGCATACCTAGGCCACTAGGTAACAGCATGCCAAGCAGAGCAAAGTAAAGTTGTCAAGGATCTCATCTTGCTTGGGTCCACAACCAACGCACACGCAAGCAGCAGTCACGTGATCCAATGATGCATTGCTTTGGTGAATCTGCTGCACAACACCTAGCTAAAGTGTTGCAAAGCAAGGGTGTCACCTTGAGACTAAGGCGCACCTGACCCAAGCCATAGTGTTTTCCAGTCATGTTCTTCCAAGCACACAGTCCCACTTTGGCTGCCCATGTAGCCTCTGCTGGGTCAGCCACCCACCCAGAAAAACTGGATTCCTCTAACCTTTGGACACAGCTCTCTGGCTGTGCCCCGTGGTCTCCCATAGGTTTTAATGTAGTCAACTTTATGGGGCTTGACCTAAAGATCATACCGGGACTGGTTGTGCATTTTATTATGCATCATGATAATGGAGAAAAGATTGATAAATATGGATTTCATTTTACCTGGATCCAGGGAAGCTGAGGTTAAGAAATCACATGAGGCATTGCCTCAGGCACGTGTGTTACAGCGGACTTCTTTAAAGCGTTAAAGAGCACAGGTGTCGCTTTGGGGACATAAGGGGCTCTTGACCTGGACCATGCTTCATAGATTGTGGAAGCTGGAACTTGAATCAAGGTTTGATGCAGTCTATTGAAAGGCTTGCCAGAAGAATGGACACACCCGTCTTGAACAAAGTACAGCCCGAACAGTCCTTCGACGTAAGGGTGATGAAACTCCGCATTGGGAGGGAACCGTGTCTGGAGAGCAGCATTCCGGTGAAACCGCGAGGAGTAAGAAAGTGGAAACTCCCCAGCGAGACGGATTGATGGAGTGGCTGTGACAACGGTCACCCTGCGAGCATGGCTCGGGACCAGGCCGGTGTCCTCGTAGGGAGGGAAGGTCTACACGTGTTGGAATTGACTTGCTAGCCGCCAACAGCCTCAGCTGGAAATCCACAGGGCACTTCTACGCCGACTTACAGTGTTGCGACGAGTCAGAATCGACGCGATGGCCGCGAGGTTGAGAACGGCTACCGCAACAGGTGGGATAAAATAACCTGCTGTCGCTCACAACGCCCAAGTCACCGAGGGGTCTGTTTCACACCACGTACCATGAGCAGTAAGCTACCCATTGCTTTATATGTACAAAAGTTGCCACACACTAACCCTCACCCTCGTCACAGACCTCAGAAATGCACACTCCCAGCTGTCCAGCCCATGCGGACTCACAGCGAAGATGAAGGTCGGCGCAGGGCAGGACAGCCCCCGGTCTCAGCACCCGTGTCTCAGATGCTGCCAATGTTGGGCCAGTTTGCCTCTTGCATCTTAATTTGATTGGGGCCAGATAGAGTTTGGGGTATCTCTCTAATGTTTACATAATAAAGTTTAGAGAATATAGAAGTGATAAAATTAGGGTATATAAGGCAATCCAACTTGGTTCATTGCATGGGCTAAAATCTGATTCTGCTCAATTGTTTTGTGTCTTTGGAGAAATTACATCATCCCCCCCGTGCCCCAGTTTTCTCCCTAAGAAGATGGGGATAATTACATTTTTTTTCATAGGGTTGTGCTACTCAAAATGATCACATAGAATAGTTGAGGCTAGTGCCTGGCATGTCATTACACATTTCTAGATATTAATATTCACACTTGTGTTGTTGGTCGTACATAGAACATTTTCATTCAGTATAACTGAATCTAGCAGTTATTTCTTTTCTTTTTTTTTTTTTTTTTTTTGGCTTGGAAGCAGACTTTATTGTTCACCTGCAGGCCTCACAGCCTGGGCCACCTGGCACAGTGCTGCCAGGCTGATGCTGTTTCCCCACCATGCAGAGACCTGGCTGGGTACAGGGAAGACTAGCCTGGTCTGCTGACTAGTGGCTGTGGCCGTGCCCCCCATGGCTGTGGCCATGGCCGTGGCCACCCTGGCCAAGCCCTGGGCCGTGGCTATGACCTTTTTCGGGAGGAGCATTCTGGTGCATCTCCTCATGAGAGGCGTGGGTCAGGCGCACTATCAGCATGATGTACTCCTCGAAGGACAGCTGCTGGTCGACATTGGTGTCCAGGTCCTCCATGATATGGCAGATAGCCTTTTCATCCTTTTTCTCCTTCTTGAGGAAGTTTAGCAGCTCTTTCACCATCAGCTGCTTGAACTCTCGGTTGTTCATGGTATCGGGGTTCCCCTGGGGCTCCGAGTGTTTATGGAAGGTGTTGATGATGGTCTCGATACTCTTTTCCATCTGCGACATTTTCCATGCTCTCTGCTCATGGGGTCACACACCAAGGAGCCAGGCCGGGGTTGGAGGGCGCGTGGCAGGCTTGGCATTTATAGCCTGGCCCTGGTTGGGACACTCACTCATCCCTCGCTTGGGATCATTGCTTCACAGGAGAGCAGTGTGGTAACGCTGAGCTGGACTCACTGCCAGGAAGACCCGGCAGCACAGGAAGTGTTCACACAGCTCTCAGTTATTTCTTTTAAACTTTAAATACATATATCTGAACTTAAAGAGAGATATTTCTGCCACAACTTTCGGTTTCCCAAAACCCAAATTCATTATCAAGAATTGATAGCTAGTTTGCATGATTGATGATCTACATGGGCTTCAAAGTATCAAAATCCCCCAGTCTGGAAAGAGAATGTTTGTTTAGAACATGATTGTCTAGTCTTCACAGAAACCCAAGTGGGCAGGCAGTTCCGACCACAAAACACCCTGTAGGACAGCGTGGATGCAGGGAAGGATGCAAGAAAAGAGAGAGCTACAGAGCTGGAAGCAGCTAGAGTCAGATGGGCTCCCTCTCTAGAAGTGGGCATGGCAGAGAACAAGCTGGGGGAGGGGCCAACATCCCACACCCACAGGGATAAATACAAGAAGGGAGGAAGAGGAAAAGTCCTGAACAATACTTGTGAGATTTTGTGGAAGTGGCAGGATTTGTTTCTTGTTCTAGTGTTGTTAATGATACGGGCTCCTTATGTGCCCTTAATAGTTCAGTTTTTGTTTGTGGCAGCAATAGGGCTTTTACCCAGTTATCCAGCATTTGGACAGAGTTATGTGTGCTAGCCTTTCTCCCTCCAGACATAGATATTATTCCTGGAAACGAACCTGTCCCTATCCCTGCTAT
>PVJH01013386.1:0-60671 GCA_004026705.1 Nesogale talazaci | reverse complement strand
TAATTCATCATCTCTGAGACTAACTCCCAACAACTGGGGAGAGAGCTTCTCATCTCCACGAGGGAACTATCTTGAGATTTCCCAGAAGTCTCAGGAGAAAGCCATGCCCACATGGAGGCCTCCTTGGCTACTCAATGACTATCTCCAGATGAGCAGGCTAGACTCCACCCCTACATCTCCATCATGAAATGAACATCAGCACATGACCGCCACATGCCCTCTTCAGGATTGCTGGTGTGAGTGCTAAGTTTGAAGCTGTCAAGTAGCTCATCTTGCTCAGGTTTCACAACCAATGCTCACGGGAGCAGCAGGCAAGAACAATGACTACGGTCGTAGGATGATAATAATAATAATAATAATAGTCCTTCTAGCTCCATCTTCAACACGGAGCACACCACCAATGATTCTCCAAAGAGTGGTCTTTGATGAACTTAGACCTCACAACTTGTAAGCAGCTAACGTGCACACAAGTGCTAACCAAGCAAACCTACCTTTAGTGACAGCAGCAAGTTCGGCCTGTATTGAGGAACTCTTGAAGCAAACACACACTGCATTTGGAGAAAGGTCAGATAACTAGAATACAAGAAAACACTGGAGTTAGACAAAGCAATATGTTTAGCAATCACTTGTTTTTACTTTGGAATAGATAGCTATACCACCTGAGAACAAGCTGATAGTTTGCTAATAAAAGCAACAGCTTTAGCTCTCTAAAATGTCACAGCTTGCATTAAGCATCTGAAGGAAGGCTAGATCGAGTGTTCCAGGACAAAGATTGTCAAGGTAAAACATTTGCATCAAACATGGTGGCTTTGGGGTTCAAGGTCTAAATTGAATAACCGTTTTGTTCTTACTTTCAGAAAGACCAAGTTAGGTATGAAAATGTTCTCACTACAAAGACTTCCCAGTGCTCTTCAAATTACTTTGCTTGATGTGGCTTTGGAATGTACCGCAGCTCACTTTCAATTGGCCACTGAGTTAGGATTTGAATCATTCTAAGTTAACCTTCTTAGATAGTTGTATTTGTATAAATGTAACTTGTCCTAAAGGTAAAAAGGCTGGGACATCTAAGCAGAGTTCTTCTTCTTTCTAATAAATCATTTTGGGGGGGGTTCTTACAACTCTTATGATGATCCACACATCAGTTGTATCAAGCGCGTCTGTACTTATGTTGCCATCATCATTTCCAGAATGGAGAGGTAAGGACCACTCCTTTCCTCAGCTGAATCAAGGACTCTAAGCGGTCCTGACCTCTCCATCCACACCTGTGCTGACAGGTCATTCTCACTTAAAAATAAGCACAGCACACTTAAAGCCCACATTAGGATCTGACACATTCTTAAACCAATAATAGCTAGCAGTAGTAGCCAATGTATACCAAACACTCTTTTCTCTATAGACGGACTCATATAATCATCCTCTCAACTCTCTGAGGTATGTATCGTTATTGTTTGTAATCTTCATCTTTTCATACCGCCATCACCATCACCACCACCACCACCACCACCATTCTCATAAATATCAACACCATCATCATCATCATCATCATCATCATTTACGTACCATTAATTGTCCCATCATCACCACATCATCATCGCCACTACCAACATAAATCATGATATCTAAATCATATATCATTAATACTATCATCACCATCACCATTCATAGATCATTATCATCACCACCACCATGAGGAGCAGCAGCGTCACTGTCCCCACTATCACCATCATAGCAGTCACTATCATCTCCTCATGAAGAGGATCACCAGATCATTCATATCATCATCATATCCCCTCCCCCCCCCAATCATCACCACCATTCTAATGGTCATAAGACAGGACACACGTGTTGACGTAACTTGCTCTAAATCATCTGCAAAGCGTGGCAGAGCGGGGTCGAGAACTCAGGCACCCTGCTGCACACTCAGGAGCCTCCTGGCTTCTCCACTCAGTTCTTTGCAGGCATTTTCACCCCCTCCCACCCCACCGGAGCGGGTGAGCACTTCCCACCGCCTACAATGGCATAGTCTGCCCAGGAGTGCTCAAGAAAGACCAGAGTCTTGTTCATCTGAAAAGAGAGACATTTGAGTTTAAAAAAAGAAAGCAATTTTTGCCTGGAAATGGAGGGTGGGTATTTTGGGGTTGTTTGCACTAAATTGGATACTCTTTGCCAATCTCTGGACACTTGCTCATTGACGGTGTTTGTTTCTGTGCTTGCTTTCAAATGACAGGGTCTCAGCTAGCCAGGAGCCCATCTTTACTGCAATGGTGGGGTTTTAAATGAAACCAGCTGAAAACGGAGACTACAATTGTGTCGACCAGAAGTATTTCAGGAGTGTGTTTTCCTCTCTTCCATTTGTTTCCAGAACACTCAAAGATAAAATGCAACCAACCAATAAAACAACAAGGGGAAAAAAAGTCCAAAAAAAACCCCCAAAAACCTGTTGCCACCAAGTGTATCGCGACGCAAAGTGACCTGAAAGAGTGGCGTAGCCCTTATGGCTTCCCAGGCTATCATCTTTAGAGCAACAGGCCATCACCTCTCTCTCTCTCCAGCAGAGGAGCTGGTGAGTAACGGTTGAGTGCTTTAACCCCTGTGCCACTGGGCTTCTCAACCTTTTTGAAGATTAGAACTTTGAAGGGCAGGCCAACAAATCATTCCTTTTAAAGTAGAGTTTCTTAATTCCTTAGATCACTGAGGGACCGTATGGGAGCCTGTTTATAAACCAGTCCTCGCTGTCAAGTTGATTCCAGCTCACTCAGATCCCACTGGTGTCAGAGTAGAAAGGTGATCCTCGGGGTTCTCTGGGGGAAGGAGCTCACCGGGAGTTCGTACCTCCAACCCTGGATGGATGACCCCATAAGCAAGCTCAACACAGGCTGAGGGGATGAGCCATGGGGGGGCCGCCAGTTGCCCAGAGCAAAGACCTATAGATGTCAAGTCAACTGGACACAAAGAGAGGTCAGCAGAGTGGAGGGGGAGGGTGCTGGATAAAGCTGATAGAGTTATAGTAATCTTGCCTATGGATGACAGTGACCGTGTCCTTTTCCCATCAGGCCAATCAAGACTAACCTGACATTCCCTTCTCTGTCATCTAGCCCCGACCAACTTCACTGCCATCAAGGCGATTTCCCTCCGCTGTGACCCTATTGCAGAGTGGAGCTGCCCCTATGTGTTTCCTTGACTGTCAACCCTCATGAGAGCAGAAAGCTTTTTCTTTCTCCCAGGGAGCAGGTGAAGGTTTTGAACTGCTGACCTACCAGTGAGCAGCCCAACTCAAAACCACAATGCCCCCAGAGCTCTTGACCCCGTAACCCATGACACCATAGCCGCGTGATCCATGATGTTAAGATGCGTCGGTATGCACCTTCCAACAGCGCGTGCCCTTGCACAAGGGAGCTTCAGAACCCCATGGGAAAATTCAAGCCCATGTCTCCATGAACTTTTCGATGTGCCCTGTGGCAGTCATGTAATTTCATGCCGGCTGGATAAATGAGTCTGGGGGTGGAGTCTGGCCTGTGAATTAGATCACAGCCTAATGGTGCCTCCTTGTGGGTGTGGCCTTCTCATGAGAATTCTGGGAACATCCTCTCTTTCTCCCTGGAGGTGGGCCACACTCTCTTTCTGCTTCACTTTCCAGCTGTGGAGACCCTCAAAGCACTGGAGGAGCCCCGTGGAGACCTCTGCCAGCGCTGAGATGCTTCTGCCACTGCCACGGGATTCACAAGACTTTTCACCCACCGGCCTGTGATCTTCCTGCATTCGGCAGCATGGCATGTGCTGCCTGAGTCTGAAGAGAGATTGTTAGATATCTTGAGAATTAGAAAAGAACCTCGGTACTTGGTTCCACGCAAAAAAAAAAAAAAAAAAAAAATGTAGGCCAAAACCTGGTTTGTGATCCAAACAAGTTTTATGAAAATTAGAAAAGTTTTAGGTTTACATCAGCAACCAGGAAATGACTCATCAAAGTCTGCAAGCCGGGAAACTGCTTAGCAGAGAAATGTGGTTGGCTCTGACTGCAATCTGGTGTCCTCCATTTAGGGCAGCCACAGGGAAAAAACTTCTCCAAGCTACTAACTTAGTGGTGTTTAATCCTCCCACGAAGAGGTGTGGTTTACGACCCTGGTTGACCCCATTGGCTGAATTGCGTTCACCTGGCCCAGGTGAACCAACCCAATTGTAGCATCGGAAACCTGGCTCTCCGAGCATGCTCAGTGGATGCCATCATAGTTTGACCTCTAGTGGATGCCCCCTTGCCCTGCTCTGGCTACCTATCAAGATTAATAGACTAGTATCAGACATATGGGTTAATATCAGATTGATGGACTTGATCTGGACAGGACTGGGATGTTTCTCGATAAACAATCGCTCTTTGAGATGAAGCTCTTTCTTACACACCCAGGATGACTCTGGCTTTGCCTCTCTAGTCAACCTGCTATAACACATCTCCTCACATTTGGATCAAGTTCTTCGCAATCATCCCCATCTATCAGGTGCCAACAGTAGGCAGCGCAATGAACTGTGAAGGCACAGCACTGAAGGATGGAAAGTTGGTGTAAATTTGTTTTGCAAGATGAGAAACACCTGGGGGATCTGTGATCCCCGCCCCTCACCCCCACACAGGCATGGTGGAACAGGTGAGCCAAATTGTTTGATGAAGCTAGGGCTTTTCCACAATTATATCTACCCCCAAATATTAACCAAACATTGGTAACTATTTGCCAGCTCAGAAGCTTAGAGATATTCTCCCGAAAGCCTCCAGCTATCTCAAAAAAGATAGGGCTGACTCCCTGCTGCTAGGACAATGGGTCACTTCCTCTAAAGCATTAGCTAAATCAAGTCTCCTGCCCAAGGACAATTAAGGTTCCTCCATCTTGTCACATGGGAGCCCCTCTCCTATCCCTCTCCTATCAGGCACATACCCTGAGATTGTTTCCCCCCCCCTCCCACCCCGATAACCTGTGGGAGAGCCCCTTCCTGCGACAGGTGTCTTTACCTGTAATCAGAGGCTTTGCATGTTCCCAAAAGATATATAAGGCTCTATCAGATCAAAGGAGTTCACTCTGGCTCTCTCTTGGCCGCCTCTCCTTCCCCAGCTCCTGTCCCTCTCCTCCCTGTTCCTTCTCCCCATGTCCTCACCTCCCCCCTCATTCTCTCCCTCCATCACCAAGGGGGGCTAAGGTGAGCATGCCACCAGGAAGCGTGTCTGACACCATTATTTATATTTCTCATGCTCTCTATGACTTTACTGTAACTATTCATTAATTATCGCCGTGCAATTGTGCCTACCGGACCTGTGATGTTAATGTGGGAGGCTGGCTTCATCCAACACCAAATGATTTTCGACTGCCTTGGAAGGGTGACTTCTCTCTTTAAGTTTTCTGGGCACATGATTCCCATTGCGTATGAGTTGATAGTTCAATCACACAGAGATGAGTTGCACACTCATCTCCACAATGAGCTAGAGAACGTTTTCTTTGTTTTTTAATTTTTTTTTAATTTCCTTTGACTATTGGAGACCTAAAGTACAAAATGACATGTTCCCAATCACTTTATTTTCTACTTAACTAATCGGTGGTGTTAACACTCAAATGACTTTTGTGCGTGACTAGCCAAATTGGAATGGAAATTCTATGCTGCTGGTTCGTTGGGGAAAGCCTTCAGCTTCACATTGGGCCCACAGACTAGAACCAGACTAGACTGAACCTATTTCTACAACCATGTGAATCACTCCCTTGATGTGAATGTCATACTGCGTGTGCACACGCGCTAAAGAACCAGACCTAACTCACTGATATGATAAATGCCAAAAAACAAACTCACTCCTATCAAGCTGATCCAGAGTCATAAATTCCAAACCAAACTCAATGCCGTGGAGTCTATTCTGACTCGTAACCACCCTACGGGACAGATTAGCACTGTCCCTCTGGGTTTCCAGGACGGTAACTCTACACAGAAACAGGAAGTCTCACTGCTCCCTTAGAATAATAGCTGGTCATTTCAGACTGCTGGCCTTTTGGTTAGAAGCCCCATGTGTAACCCACTGTGCCACCAGCACTCTGTTATAGTTTCTGAAGCTAGCGCTTTAAGACAGAAGACAGCGTCATTTTTCTCCTCAGGAGTCATCGGTGCAGCTGAACAGCTGACCTTGGGAGCGGTCCCACACCTCGTTGACAATGCCACCAAGTTCTTCAAGGTGACTAATGTTGTGATCACATTCAGATGGAAGTTACATCATAGGTAGCTGATGCACACATGGCATTATATGTACACATATACCCCACATGCCCTGTGTGAATCGCTGAGCTAGTGGAAGAGAGGACACATAGGTTGTCCCTCATCCAGTTCTGCCTTCAATCTCTAGGGCAGTAGACAAGCACATTTGCCATTCTTAGGACCCAAATGACCTAAGAGGAAGAGCTGGGTCATGCGGTCACTTGACCAAGATGCTTGCAGCCTATATGGTGGATACTTTGTGCAGCAAGGTTGCCCAGCCATGAGTAATGGAAAGTCTGTTTCAGTTGTCAAAACAAATGAATGAGAGGCATTTTACAGGGTATTATTTTTAGTTTTATAAGACCAGATGTTCTCAGCTGTGTGTTGCCGTCTGTCCCTATATTTCCTAGAAGTGCCCGTCTCTGCTTTCATTACAGTCTGGAGACCTCTGGGCACGTGTAGCCTAGATCATCCAAAGGCAGCTCTCTTGCACCTTGCATCATCTGGCCCCTGGAGAAGGAAAGGGAGGGAGTAAATTCAGCCTCCCACATAGCCAAGAAGAGGGTAGGAAGCCCATGAGCCTTGACCACACACCACCAGCTACCAACTGTTGGACTTTTCAGGCAACATCTTAACAAAGATGGGTGTTTTAACTCTGTCAACCCATGTCACTTCATGATTTCTTCTGCTGACACTAAAGACCAGACCAAATGAAAAAGCAGTTGATGCTGACCCAAGGCGAACCCCTGCGTTACAGAGTGGACCAGCCCCGTTGGGTTTTCTTGGCCATAATCTTTATAGAATGAGTGGGAGGCCTTTGTTTGGTTAGTGGTGCCATTGGGTGCATTTTCATCACCAATCCTTAGCTAAGGATCGGAGCACAAAGGATCCGGTTACCAACAAGGAACAGAGAGGCCGGTACACTGATGAAACCATGAGGGACGACTGAGAAAGGACATGCAACACCAAGAAGTGCCCCAATGTGGGCCTCAGAGTCATTGTTTTTGAAGAACCACCATTGGAACAAAGCAGCCAAGTTGATCTGAATCAGGGACTCTAGGTCTCCAGGCCTTGCTTCTTGACATCTCCCTTGCTCCAGCCCTTCCTCCTTGGCTGCCAGCCTCTTTGGATGCTCCCCAATTCCTCCCCATGCTGTTGTTAGCTTGTTATTAGGTGTCAGTAAGGCTCTCTGACTCATCAGGGCGCCATGGAAACCAGGAGGATAAGTTGCTCAGGCCAGTGCCATCTTCACAACAGTAGGTAGGTTTGAGTTCCTTCTTGCACCCACCCTTGCAATCCATCTCATCGACAATCTCTCCCATTGTGTTTTTCCTCTCAGACCTTCTACTTAACCAGCATGATATCCCCACCCCCACCCCCAGGAACCCACTGTCACATGCTCCCACTTGACAGGAGACCTGGCCATCTCATTGCTCAAGAGCATCTGGCCGTGCCTCCCCCAGGACCCGGGGCTTCTCCTGACAGATTCCACCCTGCACTGTTTCCACCTGTTGGTCCAACCACAAACTCCAAGAAACTTCTCTTTCTGTGAGGGTTTTACTGCTAGTCACTGGACCAGGGAAAGCAAGGGTGACACAATAGATATATGGGGAAGGTTCAGAGACCAAAGCGTGCTCCAAGTGGCCATTTTCTGGTCAATAAACATTTGCTGGGTAAATTCATGGCCCGTTTGAGAAGAATTCCAGACGTCAGCGAGGTTCTCATGCCCACCCCTGGAGCCAGCTGTCTCAACGGGTCCCCTGGACGCCTGGATGGTTTATTTCTATCAGATGTGTTTGGACAGTTGAGATGGGGAACAGATTCTCAGACCACGTAGAAATATGCTCCTGGAATAAGGTGGAAGCATCTCCGAGGTGGAATTTCCACAGTGACACAATCAATGCAGGACTAATAAAAAGGCTGGTCCCTGACCCCCACCTTGGGGTGCCCTGGAAGAGGGCTGAAGATCCGCTTATGCAGCCCTGTGGTAGTGAGTTCTGCTCTGACCCCTGGGGTCCCTGTTAGTGAGCTCCATGGACACTGCTGGTTTGGTTTGGGCATGGTGGGTGTCAGGCACAAGTGGGAGTTAGCAGGCAGGTGGGTGAGGAGACAGAGCTGCTGAAAACACTTCAAGGGCCCCAAGAGAGGCCAGACCCCTACCCCCTCCTCTTCCTCCCCTTCGGTGACCTTCAGGTCCAGGTGCAGAAGAGTAACCATGACAGATAACTTTGGATGCTGTTGCTTAGCTCTGAGCCAGCAGACAACAACGTTTCAGTGGAAAATCTCCCAGATACTCCCTCCCACCTGACCCAGGCTACAAACGCTCTCCACCTCTCACCTGTACAGTGTGACTTCATGGGGCCCCAATTGCCCCCCCTCCCCTTGCAAACCTTACTGGGGAGCTCAGGATGCTCCCATCCCTTTCTCTGCTCTCCCTTCCCGTCCCTCCCCAGAACACTGAAACAAGCCTCTGAAATGGATTTCTACCTTTGCTTTCTATTTTTTCCTTCACCAACTCAACCTCACAGTGGAGAGCTGCAGGACCCAGTGGGCACATGCCTGTCTCTCCACGCTCAGCCCGGGCCTGACAACCGTGGAGGCAGGTCAGTGGCTCTCATCACTCACTCTTGATTTGGGGAATTTTGCTCTGCCTTCGGACCTGGTCTGTTATAGTTATTATCAACTCAATAAACTTATTGATTTTGTCCTTATAAGCTCCCTGGCATGGCGACACTTAGCAACCCTTTGGTCAGGGTAGAACTGACCCCTGGGAGTTTCTGAGACAGTAACCATATTCCGGAGTAAAAGGCCCATCTTGCTCCTAAAGACACTCGGGTGGTTTTGAGCTGCCAACCTTTTGAATCCCAATCGAGCACTTAATCCCTGCCGCCAGGACTCCTCTGGTCCTTATGAAGTGCTGTGTGTGTATGTGTATGTAGAAAATGGACGTTAGAAAAATATGTGCGGAATCATTACACTCTCCCCAATGTTCGTGGCTCCCTGCCAGGTTTTTAGTCATGGAAATTTCACTTTGTGGCCCTCTTGGGCTGCATCAAAGGAGCCTGGGTGACCCGGCGGGAAAGCGCTCAGCTGCAAATTTAACAGTGGATTGTTTGGAACCAGCGGTTGTTCTGTGGGTAAAAAAGATGAGACAGGCTGCTCCTCTGTCCCTGTGGCCAGCCCCTCTCTGCCCCGAGCCTCCTGGGTGCCGTTGGCTCTCTGTTGGATTGCGGCTTTCCTGCCACAGTCCGCAGCCCGCCCTGGGTGCCTTGGGGAAGGTTTTGTAAGGGTCTCAGGCTCCTCGGAGCTGTGGGGACCTCAGAGAGATGAGGGGCAAACCAAGGGAACAGGCAGGGGTGGACCTAGCGCCAGGGGGAGGCTGGCAGGACTTGGCTCCGTGCGGTGCCCATGAAGATGTGAGCAAGGAGGTATCCCAGGTGGCCCTGCCTGCCAGGAAAGTCAGCCCAAACTATACGGCTTTGCCAGCTGCCCCCTGACGTGCGAGTAAGAAGGGGGATAATCTACAAGCGTGTTATCACCCACACACAGAAACTCACGTTCAAGAGCAAAGACGTGAGGGCGCCCAAGGGACCCATCTTTCCCCGCACCAGCTGGTGTGTTAGGCCGGTTGGACTAGAGAAACAAATCCAGGGACATTCATATGCATATGTAAGAGGGGGTATTCTATCAAAGAGTAATTTTACATTAAGGAAATACCCCAGCCCTGTCCCAACCAAGTCAATAAGCCCGAGATTCACCTGTATGTCCGATACTAGTCCATAAATTCCTCTTTAGACTCACGCAACCACGCAATGATGCCGAAGGCAGGAAGCTCACAGGCCAGTGGGTGGAAGGCATTGTGGACCCAGTGACAGTGGAAGGATCTTAGCGCTGATGTGGGTCTCCACGTGGCTCCTCCAACTCCAGGGCTCTGGCTCTATCAGTGTACCTGCATGTGGCTTGTCATCAGGAATGTGTAGCAGAGAGAGAGTGGGTCCCACCTCCAGGGAGGAAAGCAAGAGTTCCCAGAATCCTCAGGAGAAGACCAGGCCCACACAGAAGCATGACAGACAGGCGAGACTCCAACCTAGAACCTACCTATTTAAGAAGTTGACACGAAACTGTGTAACTGTCTCAGCTGGTCATCGGGGTGCCTCAATGCCCTGGGAGGCAGGGCTACTGTAGGGAGCCACGTGGCGGCAAAGAGTGTCTCTTGCTCACACCTCAAGTGACACTCTGCTCAGCAGCCCAACCAGCAGAGGAGCGGAGTCTGGCCTCGGGACAACATGCACACGTCCTGCGCCTTCGGCAGATTTGTTTGGGGAAAACGCTCCGGTGATGAATGGGCCGTTTCCTCTCTGATACGGTGCACGTGTGGCCCTCAGCACATGGCTCCAGCCTGGCCTTGGCCAGCCACATCCTCCGGAGGTGTCTGGGAGGAGGTCGGGGTGGTGGACGCCCTGGGAAATGCTTTCCTTTGTATGCTGCTGGGCCCCGGGCACGGCAGAGGGCAAAGGTGCCCCCACAGGTGCCTCAGCAGGCAGCACCCATTCCTTCCAAGTGGACTTTTTCCAGGCGTCCTGTGAAGGGAAGCTTCTCCGAGGGTGGCTGGCTGCTCTGGAGGATCATGGAGGTGGTTCATGGGCATCCAGATCGCCCCACCCTCTGTGGCTTCTCGTCTACACGGAGGAAAGCATTGTCCAGCCTGTGCCATCCCCACCGTCTTTGCTGCATGTGCATCCATTGTGGCAGGTGCGGCATCGCCCTGTCCCACGGAGGAGTCTTGTCCATGTTGCTGAGCCTCCACTGCCCCACAAAGGACTTCCTTTACTGGTGCTTAGTCAGACCTGCTGACATGTCCAAAGTAGGAGAGGCAGCGTCTCCCCAGTTAGAGGCAACGTTCCCCAGTCTCACTTGTAAGGAGTCTTCTGGCTGTATGTCCTCTCAGACCTGTTCGCTCCTTCTTCTGGGCACCCAGAGTCTATTCAGTATTCCTGGCCACCACCACAAGCCGAATGCAGTGCCGTCGAGTCTGCGCGGACTCACTCACAGCCACCCTAGAGGCCAGGGTAGAACTGCCCTGTGAATTTCCGAGACGGTACCCACAGTGGAGTAGAAAGCCCTATCTTTCTCGGGGTTTTGAACCGTCGACCTTACAGACCGCAGCCCGCTGTGTCTATCTTTCCTCCCCTACCTCCTTTCACTGCCCACTGTCTTCCCGTGAGGATGGTTCATTCTGGTCTTTTTCCTGGCTTTGTTGGGCTGGGCTGGGCTCCAGATTGTGCCTGGGCTCGACTCTGCCCTCTGACCCAGGACAGGGAGACAGAGAGCAAACAGAGGCATGTCTAGCTCCTGGAGTTTGTGCTATCCTGCCAGCACACCAGGAACTTCCCTTCCAATGGCTATTGGCAAAGACGAGCTTTCCCAGAGCCCCTACTGAGACAGTCTCCCAAGTCGTCACCCTTTTAGCAGGCTTGCTGCTAAGTCTGCCTGGGGGAGGGTCATAGCTCAGGGTCTCTCCCCACCCCCGAGCTTATTCCTCAGTGGGGCGGGGAGTGAGCCAGCCAGTCAGGCTGGGCAATACTCTGCCGGCTCTGGTCCTCTGCAGAGTTCCCAGGGCCATCTCCCTGCTTCTAATGCCAGCTGTGGGTTGACTGACAGCTGCTGTAATGAGGAGTGTCTCTGGCGGGCCCTGGGTCTCCAAGAGAGTCATTCCCCCAGGCCTTCCCCTTCGCCCTGTGGAAGAGTCAGGAGTACTACCAGAACTCCCTGAGACCTGTGTAGGGAGGAGAAGCCTCACCCAGAGCTCACCCGTCATTCCCACCTGCTTGCCCCACCCTTGGGCTTCCCGAGAGAACAAGGAGTTAACCTGTTTGGCAGCTACCCAGAGACTGGGGGTCAGAATCAGCGAGCAGCTCCTGAAAGAGGATCCTGGAGATCAACTTGTGAAAGCCCAGCCGTTGGCGACCCCATGCAACACAGTTCTGCTCTGACAACTCCCCTCTCTTGCACACGTTACACACACACACACACACACACACACACACACACACACACCACTGAAGGTCATGGGGAGGAATCTCCTCGATGATTTATCTGCTGTACTCTCCCATCACGTTTCCTGGTCCCTCCTACATTCTGGAAGGCTCTGTTCAGGACGCCCTTCTCCAAGAAAACACCTGTGGCCCTCTTCACCGGGAAGACATTCTTCTCTGGGTTCTGAACGCGTGCCTTGCTTTCCCTGAACACCAGCAGTTTGGGACCCTAGAGGATGGGATCTCGGTCTTCCCACACCTGCTCCACCAGGTGACAGCCAGTAGGCTGCAGCTCGTAGCAGGCCCGTGGCTGTCAGAGGAGGGCTGAGCTTCATAGGTTTTTCAATGGCTGGTTTTCCAGGGTAGACTTGGACCTCTCAGTGAGCAGCCAATGGGCTTCACGGCTTGCATCCCCCAGGGACCAGGCCCACACCTAATGTTGCTGCTGCAAGATGCCATTGGGTCCCCCTCAAAAGAGTCCCTTGTTCAACAGAGCCGGCCCCACACTGTCATCTTCACAGTCACTGCTCTGCTGGTGAAATGCCTGGGCGAAGGCCCGGGCTTCATCCTCCTTTTCACGACTCCTCGACTCTGCCAACTAGGATGTCCAGGACCCGGCCCCTCCTGATGGCACGTCTGGAGTGTGTGAGATGGACTCTCAGCATCTATAGAGTATCCTCTCAACAAAGCAGCTTTGGAAAGAAGATACAGACAAAGCCTCGTGAGCCGCTTGGGGCTTGGTATTAGTGACCAGGCCCTGCTCATCCCCTAGGGAGCTGTGACGGGGAAGCATCTTGTGGGTTGGGCTGTCAACTCCAAGGCCAGTGGTTCAAAACCACTAAACTGCTCCCCCGGAGGAAGAGGAGATCTGCTGCCCCCACTGGGGCAGTTCTACCCTGCTCTGTCATGGCAGTGAGTGAGCTCATCCCCTTTACGGGAACCCCTTGCTCAATCCCCCCTTGTGTTCCGGGAGGATCCGTGTCACGAGGTGGCTCCGTCTCTGGGTGGGAAGCAGAATGGGGTGGAGGTGGGGGGCGTTGCCTCCACTGCTCATGCAAAATGTGAGTCACCAGGGCGGCTTTAGCAGGTTGTAGCCAGTCTGTTTTTTAATGGGGTGGAAAGTCTGAGTGTTCCCCAGCACTGAGATGGCACATAAATCCAAGCCCAACCCACCACCATCTAAGTGAATTGGACTCACAAGGACTCTGCCACACAAAGTAAGGACAGACACATTTCTGTTACATGGGTAACATCATTGAACACACACACATACACATACACACATGCATGCACCACACCATGTTCTGCAACCACCTTGGGGGCAGAATCTGGCACTCATCTTTGACTTTGACCTGAAGGCTGCCTCCTCTTGCAACATGACTTCTGGCTTCCCAACCTTGGATGGACTCAGAAATGACTGGTTCTTGGTTATCCTAACACCCCACTTTAGAAAGGAAAAATGATCATGATGACTTCCATGAGCTAGAGCCAATTCCTGCTGTCAGCAGCCACTGCACCTGATGACCAATCGTCGAGGCCGGAAGGCAGGTGAGAGGCTGAACTAGAGGAGCAAGGCGACCAAGGAACAAGTGAGGTGTCTGAGATGATGGGTTCTCCGGCTCCCAGGGAGGGAGGCAGAACGGGTGACAAACGGATGGAGAAGAAAGGGACAGGAGGACTTGTTCTGCATCTTATAAGTGGAGCTCTGCTCAGGGACGGAGAGAGTAGGCCAAGTACCCAGCAGCTTGAAGAGGCACTTGTAGCCAGGACCAATGTCCAGCCTCCTCAGGGGCTAGTTCCCACAGTGATCAAGTTCCCACCAATACCTGACTTTGCACCTCAAGGCTGAGTATAGGTTCAGATGCCCAATGTGTTTGATGAAACCTAATTTATCCCACAGATAAAGGGCCCTAGTGGCACAGTGGTTAAAGCTCTCAGCTAATAAGAAACAAACGACCAGTGGTTTGGACCCACCCGCCACTCCATGGGAGAAAGACATGGCTGCGTGCTTCTGCGAAGGTGGCAGGATTGACTACCCGAGGACACAGTTTTGCTTGGTTCTTCAAGGTAGACACAAGTTGGAATCAACCCTATGGCCATGGGTTTGGTTGTTTGGACACCACTTTCTGTGTGGGCTGCTCTTTAGGGATGATGTCAGAACAGCAGATGATGTGTTCCCAAAGGAAGATCAAGGTCCTACAGTCAATGAGAGGAGGGATGGAGACTGGGCAGTTAATGTGCCCATCAGAACGCTCAGGCAGGACACAGACACACTGGCTGAGCAGACATAGGGGGCTGCCAGGGGGTAACAGTGCTTGAGAAGGCAGCCACAATCCTGCCTGACACCTGTCACCCTCTCCCACGGATAGCCAACATTCCCCGGAGTCAGCATGTGCCCACACCTCCTGGCAGAACAGAGCACGGCTGATGGATTTTGTTTATGGAAAGTGACCATCTGGTAATCTTTCCACCACATTCCAACTATTGTCCCACAGGATGTGAGCTAAGTGACTAATGAGTCAGGAAGGGTGAGTCCAAAGCAGTGTGTCCATGTGAAAAGGACTTTGAAGGAGGGAGCAAGATACTGCTCACAGGATGGACGGAGCTCAGCAGCGAGCACACAGAGATCAAGGGCAGCCTTCTTCCAGAACAGAAGTGGTCACCCTGGCCCTGGACAGATCTCCATTGGGACGGGAGACCTGCCTGTTGTCAAGCTCTCCCCCTAACTGACATGTCTTTAACCAACTCAGTTCATGGCTGTTAGCCTCCAGTTTTCTCATCTTTGAAATGAGGCTGATGGTTAAGGGGCTATGGTAGCTACATAATCTGGTGTCAATTTGAGACTTAGGAGTAAAGTCTAACCTGTCGTTCAGGTCATGGCCAATGAGGCCTCTGCGTAGACATGATCTTCTCCTGAGGATTCTGGGCACTCCCCTGTTCCACCCTAGAGGCAGAAGACACTTGCTCTCTATACTCACTCTCCGGGAGACATTAGCGCTGACAAGACACACAGAATGATGCTATTCCCCTGAGCTGATGAAACCATACAGAGACCCCTGCCAGCCCTGAGATGCTTACACCGCCACTGGATCCACAAGACTTCCCACCCACTCCCCTGTGATCTTCCTGCATTTGGCGTCATTGCATGTGTGCCGTGAGTCTGAAGAGGACTTTGTACATGGGTATTGGACATAAGGGCTAATATCGGACTTATGGACTTAACCTGGATGGGGATGGGGTGTTTTCTCACTCTTCAATTGCTCTTGTATATAAAGTTCATTTTATACACAAATGAGTGGCAATGAATTTGTTTCTTTAGTCTCCCCAGACCAATACAGGGGACAACCCTCATGCCCACCTTCTCTGAACATCAAAGTCCAAAGTCATCCACAGCCTCATTCGGCTGAGCTGATTCCTTGGTTCTCACGGCAGCTGGTCTCATCCTCCATAGCCTCTGGGAGGAACTGAGAGGGAGGACGAGATCAGAAAGATCTCCTAGAACTTATTAGACTCTCATGAAGAACAAAGGTTGAGCAGACTCCTAACACCTTCTCCTGTGTTGGCTGGAGAGAGGGGCTGGGGCAAGACCAGGGTGTGGAGTCCAGAATCCCTGGCAGAGTGCCACTGGAACAGAAATTTGAAAGCAGGGGCAGACTTGTCTTAATCCACTTGTCTGGGGAAATACCATGTTGCTTCCTAGCCATGCCCCCACCCCCACCCCAAGTTGGACAGCAGATCCATTTTAAAGGTGTTCAGACTACCTCGCTCATACAAGGAATGTGGAGGTTTAGACTCCAGGAGACATCCCTGTCACCCTTGATCATCCAGAACAACAGAATGAAGGGTGAAGCAAGAGCTCTTAATCCAGAGATTAGCTGGCAAGTGCAATTCCCACCTCCTTAGGGAGATCCAATCACCTCTGGGTCAACAACCTTCTCACCAGAGTGGAAAGTGATAAGTGCCCCAGCTCCCCTGCCTCCTCCCTCCTCCCCAGCCCATGGCAGCCCTAGCTGCGCAAGGTCTCTGTAGACTCCTGAGGGATCCCCTACAGCTGTGTCTGAGCTTGCCCAGCACAAACATGCACCCTGCCTCTCTCAAGGGTACAGAAAAGGAAGTGGAGCACCCGCTGTGTTGCTGCGGACAGGATTCTGGTTGCAAGAAGTCACATAGCCGGCATCAGTGAGACAAAGTGACAACAGAGGCATCACCGCAAGCCTGTCTGTGGTTCAAGTGTTGGTCACGCCATCGCCAATAGGTGTTGCTGGCCCCTTCCTGCTCCTTCTGGGGTCCACCCAGGCCCTCAGTCTCCATGAGGTATGAAGACCCTTCATGCTGAAGCATGGGGTCTCCCAGGCAGAGGTGAGATGCTGAGTCATACCTCTGAGTGGACAAGAGGTGAGTGGCTCCTCCTTCCAGCTTCTTCTAAGACCCTACTTATGTGGCTAGAGTGACCAGACTCCTGCCAATTGTCCCAAAGGTGGGGGAGACCCAAGAAGTTCCCCAGATGGTCATGGCCACTGCTGTTATTTTTGCTGCCATTCCGTTGGATGACAGGAGTCCACATACATCAGAGTGCAAAATGCTACCCAAGTCAGTTCCAGCCGCAGATCAGGTTGTTGGGATTTTGTTGGCTGACTTTGGAAGTTGACCAACAGTCCTTACTTCCTAGTCTCTGCTGGTCTGAAAGCTCCCCTGAAGTCTGTTCAGAGGTGAGCCTTTGCTGACAGGTGGGCGGGGTCTGGGCATGAGGTGTCCTGGCCTGGAATTGATCGCAGTCTCCCTCCCAGAAGGCATGAAGTCTCCTATAGGGCCCTTGTGACTTCATCCTGCCTCCACTAGGTCCCCTAAACTCAGCTTGGCCTTCACAGCCCAGGGGCTCTTTTTTCCATGTGGGGTCTTGTGACTCTGACAAATGATTGGGCAGGATTATGTAATTAAGGTGGATGCGGGGATCCAATAACACTAATGCAAATGTCATGCAAGAAATCCTGTAGAGAACTGGCGAGTTCACAGCCTTGCTAGCCTTGCGATTAAGACCTTACTGTATGGCCACCTTCAGAGGGTTTAGAGGGAGAACACACACACACACACACACACACACTCATAGACACACTCATAGACTGACACATTCAACACAGACTTACACAAATATACCAGCACACACACACACACACACACACACGAGAGAGAGAGGGAGAGAGAGAGAGAGAGAGAGAGAGAGAGAAGAGCTGTCATGTTGAAGACAGAAAGAGAGCCCAGGAACCTGGTGCCAGGTAGCTGTGGTAGAACTTGCTGGCCCACAAAGCTAGGAGCTGCAATGCTTGGCCCAGAAAGAGAGTCACAACCAGGACCCAGACTGGAGGGTGAGGAGAACCTGCCTTATTCAACACATCTATCTTCTTGTTTCTGCTGCTTCTGTGCATCCTTAGCAAAAAAGGCACTCCTAAGAAGCGAGCAGGACAGAGCAGACCTGCTCTGTGGAGTTCCCAGAGCAGCACTGGGCACTGTCCTGGATGCCAGCGGCTTCTTCTCTCTCCCTCCTAAACTACCGAAGGGCAAGTGTGGCCGGTGAGTTCTATGGAAGGTTGAATCAAATACTGCACCAGAAGACTGGGGGCAGGGGAGAGCTGTGTACCAGGAGTAGCACAGAGGGGAGGAAGTGTAAGAGGAGGAGGAGATGATGGAGTGGTCCGGCAGTTTGGGGAATGGCCCTTTGGGGACGCGCTCAACCTCCGAGGGACTGACTGTGTGCGTGGCTCCTTCTGGAGGGGTTCTTCATGGAGTGGGAGAGGAAGGAAGCGGTTTGCTTTGAGAGGAACTGCTTTATCTTGCCTGCCTCTGATCCTCTTTCCTCGGAGAGACCTCTTCTTTCAAAACACACTGGCCTTGTCCAAGGGCTGGGAAAAGTAGCCAAGAAAAGCTCTGGCACTCCTTCTTTCATGAGTGGGCCTCTCCTCCCTTTCATGTGGTCCAGGACGCCCCTCGAGAGTCCCCCGGTGTAAGCCTGCTCGTGGCCCGGGGAGCACACAGCAGAGCAGGAGCGATCCCTCCCGCGCTCTCTGTGTGCAGTCTGCAGCACCTGCAAAGGGCACACCAGCTCCCTTCCCTTGCCTTGGGTCACTGAGCAGTGAGTGCCTGTCTAGAACGCGCCCCATGGGGTGAGGGAGAGCGTTTTATCGTCACTCTTCCCACCCGGGTGAGAGGATGTCCATCTGAGAGGTGATGGAATATTAGCTTCCCGGGAGTGAGGAGACCCGGCTTCCACAGCCCAGCTCTCACTGTCTGGTGAGCCTGGCACAGCTGGGCCACCAGAAGGTCGGTTATCCCCAGCACCCCTCCTTCATCACACATCATTGCTAGGTGCATCCCGTCGTTTTCCATAGCAACCCTGTTCATTGCAGAACGGATTCCAGCTTTGGGACTGCAGAGAGGATGGCGCAGGACAGGGCGGTGTCTCCGCTCCTCAGTTAGGTCCCCATTGGTACCATGCCCATTCTCACCACCCAGAGAACGCTAAGGTTGGAATTCTCTGACAGGAACTCTGCACCGGCCAGCCCTGTGGACCACCCAGAGGTCCCAGCAGCCCTGAGAAGGTCAGCCGCTGTGCAGATGTGGAGTTGAGTCTACTTGGAGGTAAGAGGAGGGGCCTGGCTACTGGGCTGTAGTTGGTCCTCAGCTGCTGAACCAGGATGGTTGTGGCAGTCATGTGCTTATGTTAATTTCATGATTGAGATGTAGGGGTGGAGTCTAGCCTGTTACTCTGGAGATAGCCATTGAGTAGCCAAGGAGACCTCTGCGTGGGCATGGCTTTCTCCTGAGACTTCTGGGAAGTCTCGTGGTATTTCCCTCATGAAGATGGGAAGCTCTCTCCCCAGTTGTTGGGAGTTAGTCTCAAAGATGATGAATCAAGATGAGAGAGACAAGATGAGACAAGATGGTAGCGTCTGAGGAACCAGAGGAGAAACCACGTGGCTTTGCCCTGATGGAGCCAGACCTCTGGAGCCGGAAAGCCCATGTGGGGCCCCCTGCCAGCGATGAGTTGCTTCTGCCACCACTGATGCTGTTGATGGACCCTGAGCCCTGGAAGTGAGGAGCCATGGGGAGACCCCTGCCAGCACCGTGATTCTGCACCCACTGACCTGTGACTTCATGAGTCGGAAGGAAACATTATAGATTGATATCGGGCATATGGGCTAATATCAGACTTATGACTTTGGACTGGACGGGGTTGGAATGCTTTCTCAGTGTCCCATTCCTTTTGTATATAAACCCTTCCCTTTTATCCATATGTGAGTCTATGTATTTGTTTCTCTAGTCTACCGGGACTAACACAACCATGATGCTCTTGGGGTGTGGAGGGGCAGCTGGAGATTGAGCAAGACTGAGCCATGAGGGCTGCCCCTTTCCATTCCACAGGGGACATCCCTGTGAGGAGGCAGAGTCTTGAAGTTCACTGGTAGGTCAGCAGAAGTCCATCTCAGTCCACTGTCTCCCACCCTCACCTCACCCTGTCCATCTCAATTGTTGCCCCCAATAAGCCATAATGATTTCCTAACTCTCTCCCTGTATGTGCTTCCCAGGGGGGTCCACCTGCCCCAGCATAAACCCCAATCACCCGTCCAGTTCCGAGTTCTCCTGATAGGCTCAGGTCCCTGGTCTTCCACACTCGGGCTGCCACACAGGGCAGAGGCGCAGCAGAGTCTCCACCATTCCTGCAGTTGTGGGTTCATTCCCGGTAAGTGTAATTCCATGGAAGCTTCTGGGTCGCTGTGATGATGAGCCGGAACCAGCAGAGCTTCCAGATCAGTGGTTCTGAACCTGTGAGTCATGACCCCTTGGGGATGGGGCATTGCTAATGACCCTTTCACAGGGGTCACCTGAGACCATCGGGAAACACATATTTCGAGACACCACTCCTTTATCCGTCTCCAGGCCGGTCTGCCCACATGCAGATACGCCCACCTATGAGCACCCAGTCACACTTCAAGCCAGAATTTCATTTATTTTTTATTAGAAGTAAATATTTCACAATGCATAACTGCGTGTCATTTTTGTGATTCATCACTGACCTTTAATGAGACTCAATTTGTAACCACAAAAATGCATCCTGCCTATCAGATATTGACATGATGATTCATAACAGTAGCAAAATGACAGTGATGAAAAAGCAACGAAAATAATTTTACGACTGTGGGTCACCACCACATGAGGAACTGTGTAAAAGGGTCGCAGCTTTAGGAGCACTGTTCTAGACCGAGACATGGGGAGGAGAGAGGCATCGGGATCAACTTCCAAGACAGCCTGGGGTTAGCTTCGTGGGCCCAGAGTCGTGTGAGGGCCTGGTGCACAACCTGAGAGCATCTCCCTCTGTGGTGCACGGGGTCACCATGAGCCTGGGCTAATTCAATGCAGCAAGCAATGTCGGCGGGATGGCGGTGTGGTCCCCAGTTTCCAGAAGCGGCCGCCCTCTGCAGCAGGAGCTGCCAGCTGAGGGGGCCGCTGCAGGCAGTGTTTCAAGTAGCCACTACCACCGGGGCTGCCTCTTCAGTGTCTTCCTCTAGTCTAGCCTGCTCCTCCGAAAATGGGCCTCTCACCCCCAAAGTGCGTGGCCTTTGCTTATTTTATTTCTGTGCAGTGAGTGGGTTGCAGGAAGCCAGAGGAAATTCTGTTTTCTCATCTGCTTGTTTGACTTGGAAAGGCTGGGTGCCTCTCGAATGGCAGCCCTGGAAGACAATCCCAGGCCAGAGAGAACCCCGCCAAGCTGACCAGGGTAAGGATTCCGGAAAGCGACACTCAGCCAGTTCTTGGCGGGAACAGGGCCCGCTACCCACACAAGGATCCACCAACGCTCTTTCAAGAGAGGATGGAAGGCGATGAATGCAAGCAGCAAAAGGAGAGTGGGGGAGAAAAGGGTTCTTTAGCGATTAGACAGGCCCTAAATATGTCGTGCGTGTACAGTTCGGCCAGGAAGAACACCCTGGGTTTGGAAACTAGCTCGGTGACATGAGATGGCTTCAGCAGATCACTTACAGACCCCGCCAAGCATCTCAGAACCTAGTCATGTCTCAGTGACACCCAAACCATGAGAGAGATAGAAATAGAGATAGATAGAGTGAGAGAGAGAGAGAGAGAGAGCGAGAGAGAGAGAGAGAGAGAGAGAGAGAGCTCTGTGGGTCCACGTCCAACCTGGACTCTATAATCACATCCACCACATTCCAGAAAAAGCTCTCCGTGACCGTCAATTTGAGGGGAGCAAAAGATATTTAGAGAGAGATGACGAATTCAAGAAGGTTTTTTTTTTTAAATGCATTTAGCAAATGCTATCTTGAGGTTTGTCTGAAAGAAGACTTGGCTTAGACTACTTGCTAAAAAAATCATCATGAGAGCCTTGAATAGGGAGACGCTCACAGTGCTAAAAGCAAAAACCTCAGCTTACTGCCAGTGAATAGATTCTGATGCAGACCGACCCAGCCCGCAGGGCAGAGCAGATAGCACACAGGGGTCCTGAGGCTGGAGCTTCTGGGAAGCAGCCTGCCTCCTCATTCCCCCAGGAAGCAGTAGGCAGATTCGAGCTTATATCCTCAAACTAGCAACTGAGTGCTTTAAACACAGAGCCAGCAGAGAGCTAATGTGGCAGTACCAGGATTAGAAAAACCACTGAGAAGGAAGACAGATCACTGGTAAATGCCGGCAATAAGCATGAAGCCCTTGTCTGTTAACTGAATGTTGGTTGCTGTTATTGGTAGGGGCGGGTCAAACCAGTTTCGATCCACAGTGCCCCTGTGCAGAGCTGACTAAAACACTGCCCGACCCTCAGATATCTTCGCTGTGGTCCCTGCGCCTGAGTCCATTGTTGAAGCCACTGTCAATCCTCCACCTGGAGGGTCTTCCTCTCCTTCTCTGCCCCTCTACCTGACCTAACATGATGTCCTTCTCCAGGGACCAGTCTCTCCTAACAATCTGTCCAAAGTACGTAAGAGACAGTCTTGCCATCCTTGCCAATACACTCAGGAGCACTCCGACCATATTCCTCCCTGGACAGATCAGTTTGTCCTTTGCACGGTCCACGGGACTTTCAGTATTCTGCCCCCCATGCCCCCCCAGCACCATGAGACAAATGCACCGATGCTTCTCTGGTCTTCCTTATTCCGTGTCCAACATCCACACGCATGGGAGGCGACTTAGGAAGAACCATGGCTTGAGTCATCCTCAAAGGAACATGGTTGCTTTTCAGGACTCAAAGGAGTTCTTGTGCAGCAGTTGGACCTCACACAGCTTGTCTCTTGACCTTTTGACTGCTGCTTCCAGGAGCATGGATTGCGGATCCAAGCAGGACAAAATCTCTGACGACTCCAGCGTTTTCTCCAGTCCACTGGTCCAGAAAGGTGGCAGATTCAAATCAGCCCACTGGGGTTTGAGCTCCTTGTCGAGTCTGGAAAACCCTGTGGGGGCTTCTGCGCTCTTCCACGGGAGTTGCCATGCGTCAGGATTGACCTCACGGCATTGCTTTCCCTTTAAAGAATGAACGTGACTGTACCTTGGGTGATGGGTACAGAGTAAGTAGATCGTGTGATTCCCCTTGTGCCATTCTGACACGCGGTCATCCATCTGACTCTTTGTAATGGCCATCCCTGCGCCAGCATGTGTCCACTCCCTCCCAGAGGGAGGGTGGACTGTCAGGTGTGTCACAGAGGCAGGAATCTTGACGAGGACACTAGCACTTTCCTCTGGGACAGCGGTGCTCAATCTTCCTCATGCCGTGACCCTTTCACGTTGTGGTGACCCCTCAACTGTAACAATATTCGACCCCCAAAGGGGTCGCGACCCATAGGTTGAGAACCGCTGCGCTAGGAGGTCAGTTCATCTGCAGTCTAGAATGGAGCCACACCCCCTTCCCTCCACCTCACCCCTGCTAGCATGTAGTCTCTTGGCACACCAAGGGCCATAGCACTCCCTAGCTTCCATGTGACCTTCCCTCCAGGCCCAAGTCCAGCTTCATGGAGTCCCATGGGTGGGGTCCCGCTCAGTGCAGACAGATTTTCCACACTGACCAACACCCTTCCAGGCATGCAGATTGGAGCTGTGCCTGGGACCTTTGGTCTTGCTGTCACTACCCAATTCCAGCCAGCCTTGGAACCCCCTTGGAAATTCTGGCTTTGGGTTCCTGGTGAGTGACTCCTGGCAGTCATTCCTGGCATCTACTTGGTACACAGGCTATTCCCCCATGTCCATCTGCGTGTCACCTCCTGCCCTCCTTCTCTAGCCTGCTTATTCCGAATCATTAGCTTTAGGTTTGTCAGGGAGGGAGTTTGCTAGTCTATCCCATCTCAAAGGCATTGTCCAATGGCTTGAGGTGTGGTTTTAATATACCCGGTGACACAGCAGGACATCGTGATAGAAGAGGGCAAAGGCACTGCCCGGGACTGGCACTGGAGGGATGGGGGTGCCTTTCTCTGTAGAGTTCCAGGGCATCCTACTCCCTCGGGAACCACCTGTGGGGCTATGGATGCCTTCAAGGTCAGCCTGTCCCTGGTGCCAGCATGCTTGGTGCTAGCCAGCCAGCGAAGAGCCCTACAGGCTATGGGCCCCTGAGGTCCAGGGTGAGGTCTACTGATCCCAGCTCCCGTGTCCGCTAGATGAGGAATTCCTTCCTCCTTCCTTCCCTTCCAACAAGCCCTGGGAGTCTGTGGCATCTCCAACAGCCTGTACGGGGGCCATGGAGTGTCTCTAGCCTGGCAGTTGGACCCTCGTGCAGACTGTCCCTTTGTCACCAAGAACCAGCCGCCCTGGAGCCAATTCTGACACTTGGAGACCCCAGAGCTTTTCAAGGCAGAAGACGGCCAAGCATTCCTTCTGATGCACCTCTGGGCAGACCCTGCTCTACAACCCTCTCTTAATAGCCGCTTGTGTAACCCCTTCTGCTTTCCAGAACCTCCTGTTTGGGCCCCTCTGCTCCTGAGACCCCAATTGCATCCTCTGCTAAGGTGAGACCACCCCAGCTCACATCCCTCCCGGCTCCCAGCACCCTCCCCCCCCTGCATCCGGGACCCAGCCCTGCTTGCCAATCGAGGGTGGACACCCCCTCCCTGAGGTGCCCCCACAAAGCACAGACACCAGTTGGACTTCATTGTCTTCGTTTCAGTCATGAACTCTAGACTTTAAACCACCTCAAGGGCCGGAGTCACGAGGCGCCGTCTGGAAGGAGAGATCGGTTTGTGTGTGCTGCCCCAAGCAGGAGCAAGTCTGTATTTTTTTTAAATGATTTTTTATTATTTTTGAACAGCATTCGGCTTACAGAAAAGCAGTGCAGGAAACAGAGAGGGTCCCCACTCCCCTCGCTCCCTGTTCAGTTTCCCGGGGATTAAAATCGCATCCGGCTCGCTTGTTACCCTGTTGCAACTGATGAACTGATACGGATACCATAGCATTAGCTGCAGTTCCTCCGAGGAAGTCGCAGTGAAGTACTAACAGTTGGCTTTCTGTTTACCTAACGGTGGGCGCTTTGATCCCAGCCAGCCAGCACGTGGAAGAATAGCCTGAGGATGAGTTTTCTGGGGGCTCACCCCCAAGAAGACCCGCTCTGTCAACTCCAGGGCACTGGGCTTCAGACGCACACACAAACGCACAGAGCCAACAGATAGGCTTGTTTTCCTTCTTTTAATTTTAATGAAACACACGTGTCTGTCACAAAAGAATCCAAGTCCACTTCAGCTTTACTTTTCCTCCCTTTAGAGCCTCTCAGCCCCATGTTTAGATCGGAGAGGGGAGGAGGCTGGAGGGAGTTTTAGGGCTGGGACACTCTCTCTCTCTCTCTCTTTAAAAATATGTTTGAACTTTACTCAATATATATGATTATATATGATTTATAATTTCCTCATTGTGGACTACACATGTGTGTATACATACATACACACATACATACCTATATATATTCTATGTAATGGCACCTCGTCAAATCAATTCAGTAGTAGTATCCCATTAATCCTACCCCCATTTGTGGTCTTTTTTCATTCTTTTTTTCTTCCTGCCCCCTCCCTCCTTCCATAGTTCTTTCTTTCACACCCAACCAACTCAGTTTTCTTTACAGTCTTATCTTGTATTGTGAAGATCATTTTTTCTTTATTTTCCTGTATAGCAATGACGGCAAAAAATATATATATCCAACATTTGAGGTGAACTAAGTTTGCCAAGAATAATACTCTCTAGTTTTGTCTGTATCTTAAAGTGTTTGACAGACTCGGCATTGTTTTGGTAAATATATATAATATCCCATGGTATGTATCTACCTGGGTTTGTTTATTCATTTCTCCATAGTTTCTGGTGGTTTCCATCTTGTTGTTATTATAGAAATTGCTGTAATAAACATAGGTATGCATTTGTCTGTGCATGTTTTCTCCTTTATTTCATGAGGATATATATAAGTGGAGAGATTGCAGGGTTGTAAGTTATTTGCATTTGTATATGTTTAACACTGATTTTCAGAGTGGTTGTACAATTCTACAATCCCGCCAGTATATGTAAGGGTTCCAATCTGTTCACATCCTTGCCAGCACTTATTGTGTTCAGTCTTGTTGAACTTCGCTGAAAGTGTCAGTGTGAGGTGGTTTCCCATTGTTCTCATTTGTATTTCTAGTACTGCTCATGAACATGAACATTTCTGCAGATGGTTGTTGGTTGCCTGGATATTACCTTCAGTAAATTATGTCTTCATGCTTTGTGCCCACTTTTGATTGAGCTATATGTATTTTTATTGTTAAGGTGTTGTAGTTTTCTACAGATTCTTGAAAATCTGATATATTCTTGCTAACCAATTTTTCCCTCATTTACGGATTCTCTTTTAAATCTCTTGATGAAGTCTTTTGATGAACGTAAATGCCATGTTTTTAGAAGGGCTCAGCCTTCTGCTTTGTCTTAAACAGTGTGAGGAGTTTTCATTGTGTTCAATATTGTATTTATGGTACAAGGCCTTGTACTGTGGCCTTTCAGTTGGTCCCTATTTTTTGGTTGATGGTAATTATAGTCTTGAAGTTTATATTTAGGTACTCCATACATCTTGAGTTCATTTTTGTACATGGTGTGAGGTGTGAGGTTTATTCTATTCTTTTGCAGGTAGTGATCTAATTTTTTTCAGCACTGTTTATTGAAAAGGCTATCTATACCCCATTTTATGTGTTTTAATCCTTATAGTCTGGTGTCTGTATTTCTGGATTCTCAATTTGAATCCATCGATCTTTATGTTGATCATTGTACCTCGCTGTTTTGATTATTATGGTTATAATGTAGGTTTTAAGTAGGAGTGAAAGGTTTCCTACTTAATTATTATTTTGGGGGGGGGGACGGGCATCACTGCCGCTGGTGGTCATGGGAGCTACCCAATACTGCTCCTGAGAGCCGCTGCTGGATTTGAACCACCAAGCTCGCGGGCCACAGTCCTACAATCAACCACTTATGCCACTGGGGTTCAGCCCCTTAATTATTATTTTAAATAATGTTTTGCCTATAATGGATTTCTTTCCTTTCATATACATTTTTCCAGTTCCTTGAAGAATTGTACTAGAATTTGGGTCAAAATTGCATTGCATTTTTACAATGATTTTGTTGAGATAGTTAAAGTTTATTGTGCCAACCTGGCCAATAAACACATGTGGGGCTAATTGAAGAGCTGAGGTAAATGACTCAGTGAGCCTCACCTTTCTAGTTCTCAGGTCTCTTACTTTGTGATGGTTGGACCAGGGTGCAGCTGCCTTAGCCAGTTCCCTGCTTCATACAAGACATCCCTGAGGAGAAGCCACATGGACCTACCCCAGTGTACACCTGGGTGCTGGAGCAGCCGTGTGGAGACCCCTGCCAGTGCTGAGATGCTGACACACTCACGGATTGGGCTTTCCTCCTGCAGTCGGCGTCATGGCGTGTGTTTGGTAAGATTGAGAAGGACTTTGTAGATTGGTGTCAGACATATGGGCTAATGTTGGACTTGTGGGCTTGGACAGCACTGGTTTGGGATGTTTCCTTGCTGTGCACATACCCTTTATATAAAATTCTCTCTTAGACATATGAGTTTCTGTGGATTTGTTTCTCTAATGTATTCAGATGAACACATTTTTAATATTGATATTTTCATCATAGTTAGTCTTCTTATCCAGGAGCTTGGGACATTCTTCTATATGTGTCGTGTTTGGTTTCTTATGAATAGTTTTCTTGTTTAGACCTATTTTCTCTGGTAAGATTTATTCCTAAATATTTTAACTTTTAAGAAGTTATAGTAAATTGTATTTTTATTTTCATTTTCGGTGTTATCTTTAATATAAAAGAGTCCAACTGATTTCTTATAGTCTGCTATGTTGCCAAATGTTTCCATTAGTTTCAGCAATTTTTAATCGAACCTTGGGGGTTTTCTATATACAGGGCAATCTCATCTGCAAATGAAAAGAGGTTTTTTCCTTCTGTGTCAACATGAGTGCCTCTAATAGCCTTTTGATGTCTCTTGGCTCTGCCTAAGACTCCAGGACCACATTAAAGAAGAGTGGTGATAAAGGCAACCCTGTCTGGTTCCATTCAAAGAAGGGACTATTTTCAATTCTCTGTTAAGGGAGAGGTTAACCATTGGCTTTTCAGATATGGTCTTTAATTTGTTAGTGAGTTTCCCTTCTATTTCTATTCTACCAAGTATATTCATCAAGAACGGATGTTCAATTTTATCAAATGTTCTTTATTAATTGATAAATCACAGGGTTGTTATTCTTTGTTTTGTTTATGTGGTGACTTTTATTGATTGATGTTCTAATAGCAGATCATCTTTGCATACCTGATATGAAGCCCACTCGATCCTGATGTATTATTTATATGTTTTGTTGAGTCCTGTAGACTGGAATTTTGTTGATAATTTTAGTGTCTATATTCATCATGGGTATTGGTATATAATTTTTCATTCTGATCATGTCTTCTGGTTTCGGTCTCGGGATTAACTTGCATCACAAAATTAGTTTAATAATCTGTTGTATGTTTTTGTGTTGTGAAATAGTTCATGCAAGATTAGTATGAACTCTTCCCCAAATGTTTTGTGGGATTCTCTTTGCTCATAGGTCTTTGATATTGGAATCTGTTTTTTTAAATGACCAGATTGATTTCTTTTCATGTGATAGGTTAGCTGAGAGTGTTCTACATCCTTCTGTGGTAATTTAGGTAAATGACGCATTTCTCAAAATTTATCCATTTTAATAATTTTTTTAATTTGTTGGAATGCAATTTTTCACAATACTGTATGTTTATTCTTTTAATCTTGATTGGTCCTGCATAATGTCATGCATTCCATTTCTTATTCATAATATTTTGTTTTCTCTCTTCTTTTCCTTTGTTGGGTTTGTCAGTGATTTATCAACTTTGTTAATGTTTTCAAAGAACCAAATTCTTGTCTGGGTTTTTTTTTCTATATTAAAAAAAATATTTTTGCTTCATTTGTTTCCACTCTAATCTTTATTATTTCTTCTTCTTCTTCTTTTTAGTTTTTGAGGGTTTGTTTTGCTGGCCTCATAGCTAATGTGTTAAAGTGTTTCTTTTCTTTCTTTCTGATGTGTACATTTATTGCTATAAACTGCCCTATAAGTACTGCTTTTCCATATTATATTTTCATTGCCATTTTTTGAAGAAATTTTATCATTGTGTTATTTATTGATTTCAATCTATTGACATTCAATATTGTTGCTGATAAGTAGTTCTATTGCCATTACTTTGCTATTTTTTATGATTGTATTTGTTTTGATGTTTATAATTTTGCGCTGCATTCCTTTTCTTTAATCTTTATCAACCCTTCATTTACTTTTTTAGTTTTTATTTTACTGCTTAACATGCTTATATGATTTTCCTGCTTTGTTATTTTGTTATTTTCTTTTCTTTGTGGATCCTTTGTTTCTTGTGGCTTTCTTGCCAAATTCAAAAGTTTGTTGACTTTTTCAAATAACTAGATACTTCCTCCACTCCACTATTAATTTTATACTCTTCCTCTCTCTCTCTTTCTCTCTCTGTGCATGTATATTGCTGCTATCTTCATTGCAGAAATATTATCTATGATTCCTTATTTTGGTTTATATAGATCTGTTTAACTTTGTTTATTCTCTAAGTGGAATGTTTCCCTCAAAGTTATGTATGTCACATTAATTTTGGGTTGCTGTCTATTGCTGTTGATTGTCTATCCAAATAATTAAAAAAATATATTTGTTTGTAAAGGTGATCTCCATTTTACATATTTCTTATCTGAAAATGATTTTATTTCACCCTCATATTTGAGGGATAATTTTGTTGGATATAGGATTTTTGGTTGGTAAGGGTTGTTTTTCTTTCTTGCTTGTATGTTTTTGACAGAAAATTCTGAATTTATCCTGATTGGCTTCTCTTTATATGTGATTGTTCTTTTTTTCTGTGCTGATCTCGGGATTATTTCCTTTTCTTTGATGTTAGAAAGTTTGACTATAATGTTGGGAGTTCTCTGGACTTCTAGAGCTTCTAGTTATTTTTTAATCTGTCATAATACTAGGGAATTTTTCTTTAATGTTTCATGACCTACTTTCTCTGTAGTTACTATGTCTTCTCTCTACAAGGATATTTATCCAACATAAATTGTTCTTTCTGATATTGTCCCACAGACTTCATGGGTTTTCTTCAGTTTTTTTTTTTTTGGTGTTTATTATAACTTGTCTTCTTGTTCTTATCTCCTGGACTCGAGAGATTTGTCTCCAATATCACTGTTTGTTGATTGCATTGTTTCAATCCTTCTGTTTTGTCCTTTCAACATGGTATCCGGTTGTAATGTTGTAATGTTTATTTTTTGAGTTTCTATTGGGAGTTGATGTTGTTGAATTATTTCTAGTTTTTCATTTATTTTTGCCTAACTGGTTTTGTAATGACTTCTTGAGATCCTGTACAGCCTCCATTGTTTTTGTTTCTTTTTTCCCCTCTTTCTCCAATCTCTTAAAGTAGGTGGAGATCAGCTAATCTCCCTCCTGGAAAGCTTGAAGCCTCTACCTGCTCCAAGACTACCTCTACTTCTGCATCTATAGGTATTCCAGCTTACTGAGCTGTTTTCTCTAATTTCGGGATGAGCACAGAAATTGGCCATCGCTTTTGAGACACAAGACTGTTATGACCTTTAAAAAAATACTTATCTTGAAGCACAAACAAACACCCACAGGTCTTATTGAGAACCCAGATACTCAAAGGTGGCCAGGCAGCTTGGCCCTAGCCTAGCCCCAGCAGGAGCTCCAGATAGAAAGGAGGGACTGGACCAAGCCCCATTTCTTTCCGTTGAAGACAGAAGAGGTTCACATGGGTCAAAACTGACTGGCTGGCACCCACCACCTCCACCCACGGTCTAGAGACTGCTACCTCAGATGGTTGTACCCCAGTTTGTTCCTCTATTCACTTTGCCAAAGATTTCTGGTCCAGAGCGTGGGATGAAAGATAGGGAGGTCATTTTCCTGGTAACACCTCTCCTCCCATCAGCACATCTGTGTGGAGTCTCCCAGTCCACCTGGCTTCAGCACACATGGGGCAAAACATACCTACCACGAATCCTGTCTAGGGCATGTGGCCTGGCGGTGGTGTGGGATTACTCCCTGCGAGGAGACGTTCGCTGAGAAGAAGAAACGTGTTCAGCAGCAACTGCTTTCGAGGAGACTCTGCCGTTCAAACACACCAGTCTCGCCCTCCCTGGGAGATAGATGAGGCCATCTGTTTCCTTAGAGATTTTTCAGAAGTGCCAGAAACTCACAGGGACAGTTTGGCTCTGCCTACAGGTGAGTCCGTGGGTGTGTTTGGGATGCTAGCTGCCAGGTCAGCAGCTCAGAATTAGGCATCTCTCCTCTGGAGAAAGACGGGGCTTCCCACTCCCACAGAAGAATCACGGTCTCAGAAACCCACAGGGGGCAGCTCGCGCCTGTCCCACAGGGTCGCTCTGAATTGGAATTTCCGTGAGAGCAGGGAGGTTGGTTTTGAGCCACGGGATGGCCAAGAATCAGAACAGACTCTACTACAGCCAGTTGGGAAGGTTTGAAAGGGGCTGCAGGAGGCCCTGTGTTGCTGATCCTGGGGTCGTGAGGATCCCCGGGGGTGTCGTGGTTACACACCGGGCTGCTACTGCAGGGCCAGCCGTTCAAGACCACAAGCCCCTGTGGGGAAAGATGGGGTTTTCTGATTGTGGTGCTGACGGCGCAACCCTTTTAAAAATACAATTAAACTATGAAATGAAATGAAATGTAAGTTAGACGCCAATAACACTATTTTAAAAGAAGAGTTTCTGGCTCAGAAACCCACAGGGGCTAAAAACTCTGTCCCGTGAGGTTGGTAGGAGTCAGAAATGGTCTTGATGGCAGTGCCTGTGGTTGGAGGCGAACCCAGAGGCCGGGGGTCAAACCCAGCCCCTGCTTCACAAGAGAAGGACGGGGCAGGCTTCTTCGGGGCATACTGCAGCCTTGAGAACTCCGCAGGGTAGTGAGTTCTAGCCTGTCCTATCGAATCGTGATCCACGCGAATTAACTCGAGTTCCAGAAAACTTTTAAATGCCACAAATTTAGCAAATCGTGTTCATAGAAAACGACTTCCTCTTTTCCACACTGGGAACTTCACCTTCAGCACTGCACGAGGGTTTCTTTTGCACAGCATGAAAACAGACACACAAGGGGGGTGTGTGTGTGTGTATGTGTGTGTGTGTGTGTTTCCTGTGCATATGTGTGTGGGTGCATCCTATTCAATTAGAGCACCCCATTGCACAAAAGTGGGGAATTTTTAAAGTGCAAGAGAAATAAGATCCGCTACTCGGATGCCTCACCTTTTCCCAATGCTGGGGTCGCACACACTCTTGCAGCTGCGTGGCAAGAACTGGATGAGAAATGTCTACGGAGACGGAAACTAGATCCAGGAGCCCTTAAAGACACCTGGCCATCGAGAACAGGACAGTGGGCTCTCCCACTCCCGCCCTCTGAGGCCCGAGTTCCTGCCGGCTGCCGTCCGAGGTCTGAGTAGGTGACGGCCGGGTCTCCGCAGCTTCCTCTTCCCAGCTCGGAGACCAGGCGCTGATGCCGGCTTGAACATGTCAGCCAGAAACCGCTTCCTGCGTGGGAAGACTGTCCCTTCCGGAAGGTGATGGCGCTCAACCACAGGGGACAGGCTCCGGCGACCGATGTGCCTCTCGGTGCACTTAGCTCAGGACACCTGGGATGAGGAAAACCATCTGCTAACCATCACACATCCAGGGGTGAGGAAAACCTCTCTCTGGCCACCACTCTATCCGGCCACCCGTGTCAGGCCTTGGCGACCTCCTGCCTGGCCCTCACAGTTGCTGCCGTGCTTGGCGGCTACTGGACCACCCTTCTCAACGCTTCATCCCCCTGGCCCCCCTGTTTCACCAAACACGGTGTCCTTCTCCAGCGACTGGCCCCTCCTGTGAGGCATCCAGAGCCAGCATGGTGGACCGTGCTTTGTCCTGATCCGTGGGGCTTTCATGAGTTGGCAGGGCTTTCTTCCTAGTCTGTCTGAGTCCGAAAACTCCACCGAAAGTGGTCCATCAGAAACGCTGCTGACACAGCCTCCAGCATCAGCCACACAGGCCCTGCCGCCCTTCCACCACGCCGGCAGATGGTGATGGTGGCTGAGGGAAGCCCAGGATTGTCTAGAATACTTCCCAGACCCCAAATCACTGTGCCCCAAGGACACCCCCACCCCTACCCCTGTCTCGGTCTGTTCTACTCTCTCTCTATCCTCTCTTTCTGGTTTTGGTGCCCGCTCCCTGTCCACTGACCCCTTAGAGTCCTCTGAAGAGTCAGCCTGGTATGGCTCATGATGACCTGCGGTCTGCCCGTTGCTCACTTCCTGTGGTCTGCTCTCCACCAAGCAGCCGCCCATTCCCACAGCCTGCCCGCTACCTGCTGCCCACTTATGGTTTGCTGCCCACTAGGAGCTGCCCGCTTCCAACAGTTTAGCCTTTCCAAGTTAAACACTGTGTAACCAGCTAGGTCGGTGTCAAGTCTGGCCACTTGGTCTTCCACTGGGAGCTCATTCAAAGGTTGATTGTCCAGTCTTGCCCTCGCGGTCAGCTGCAGGCAGTCTGAGGTGTGGTCCCGGGACTGGAGAGAGGTCCTGCCTGGCCCCCATCAGACGGACTGAGCCAGGATCCCCCGTCGGTGTGCACTGAGGGCATAAGCCCCGATTCTAGACAACACCCCAGGAAAACAAGCCCATCGACATGCCTGGGTCCTCTAGCTCCTGGCACAGGACCAGAGGGGAGTGAGGGCTCAGGCAGGGAAAGGCAGGCCCAGACATTAACCCCTGGTGACATAGTGCATTGAACTGCTAACCTCAAGGTCTGCAGTTCAAATCCACCAACTGCTCCATAGAAGAACGATGAAGCTTTCCACTCCCATGGAGAGTGATAGTCTCCGACACCCCAAAACAGGGGCAGTCCCACCTTGTCCTCCAGGGTCACCATGAGTCAGAATTGATAGCAGGGGGTTTGGATCTTTTTTGAGGGTGTAAACTTATTTTTACTCAAATCACGTGCATGCCTTATGTACATTTTTCTTCCTAAATTTCTGATAGTCTTTTCAACTCCCTAAAGGTGTACGCGCATTAGGGATGCAAATGTGTTCTACACGAACAACTCGGTACACATCTGACCTGTAACTTAAAAGGCATTCACGTTACAACAGCCTCCACTTTTTACAGCAGCCAGATAGATGTCTGCTCTGCTGGTGGAGCGGGTTGCAAGTGAAGCTGCTAACTGCTAGGTGAGCAGTTCAAAGCCACCAGTTGCTCAGGGAGGAAGAAGATGCTTTCTTTTTTCTATAAAGAGTCACATCTTCAGAAACCCACACAGGGCCGTCCAACCCTGTCCTGTAGCATCGCCCCAGGACAGAATGGCACCGATGTGTACTACCTGGACATGATGCCTGTCCTGCACCCACGGACGCAGGTCATGGATGTTGATGCTCTCATCTTCAGAGGCTCGCTCACAGATGCTGTCCAAGGAGAGGATTCAGAACAGGAGAGGTCACCAAAGGAAACAGGAGTGAATCATTTAAAGCCCTTGAAAAGAAGGCACCTGGTAAGGTGAGGACCCCTCTACCTTGCGTGATCAGTCAAAGCGTCAACTTGACTCTTAGTGATATAGCCCCCTCAGGGCACCATGTGCCAGAGCAGAACTGTCTCGTGGGACTTCCTAGGCGGGAATAGGGGGGCAGGTCCCCAGCTCGCTCTCCCGGGGCACTGCAGGGTGGGCTTGGGGTGCCATGTTGTACTGAGCAGCTGAGCACTGGACCCTGGGGCCTCCAGGACTTCTGCATAGATAGACTCCCAGGACCTGTTCTCCCAGAAGAAAACCCAGCAGCAGCCCCAGTGTCTGCTGGCTCTGCGACATCCTGGGAGCAGGACAATGCATCGGCGATTATGTGCCTAGGTTACTGAAGTAGCCCCCAAAGTCGGCAAGCAAAAGGTGAACCTGTCACCAGTGGCTTTTACATCCCTGTCCATGTGTCCTCCAAACCTTGCTTCTGGGAAGCATTTCCAGTGCTCCATGACACCCTCAAGAGATGGTTCTCGGCTGCCTGAACGCAGGCTCAGAGATGGGGGGACGGGGTTAATGGTACCCCCTTTATTTCTCTGTTTCCTTTTCTGAAAAAACAAACAAACAATAAACATGTTTTCAGCCAGAGAGCCCCATCTTCACATCAAGACTGAGCACCTGGATGAGGTGCCAGGCAAGGTATGCGGTCTCCAATGCCTGCCCCAGCCCCTCCTGGTGCCCCTGCCTGGACAGCCTCCTAAAAACTGGCCAGCTCAGGACAGACATGGCGTGTGAGAGAGATTGGTACATCTGGGGGCTGGCCTATATGGTGAATGCTTCCATCTGAGCAAATGTATCAAAATCCTCCCAGATACCCAGCGGGAGACTCTGTGAAGATCCACCACCACCACCCTCCATCACCATGCCCACTGTCCACTTTGATGGACAAGGGCACCTTGAGAGAAAGGTCAGACAGCCCAGTGTGGCCCACAAGGTGCCTTGTAGGAAAGGGCCATGCCATGCCAGGTTGCTGTGAGGTTTGCGAGGCCAGAGGAGGGCTGGCTCCAGGGCAGTGCCTGTCCCCTGGGCAGACTGTCCCCTCCACTGTGCTTAGAACTGCCTCATGAGCATACCCATCCAGCTCCTCCCCAAGTCTCTCCTCCTGAAGCCTGAGACCGTGGGGCAGCACGTGAGTGGGGAGGAAGGAATCTTTGTACTCAGAGAGCTCTGATGGGGCCTCCAGCTTCAAAACCCCCGTTCCTCCTCGCCAGTCCGCAGCCCGGATGAGCTCACGCTGAGGTTGACAAGACGCAGGCCTGCGGGTCGGAACACCTGCCTCCTGCCCTCTTCCTTCACGAATGCCACGTGGTGAGGCCCACCAGGAGCACAGCGTTGTGTGTGTGTGTGGGGGGGGGCAATTCTTGGGGTCAGCTATGGGGCTAAAGATGGCAGGGGCAAGGGTCGGCGGTATGCATGTCCATTGTCCGCACTCTGCTCCTCCAGCCCCAGAGCTCACCCCGAGAACGTGTAGTCCCGCAGCCCACCTTGACCTCATCAGTCTTGTTCCCCGGCCTGGCCCGGGTGCTTCGAGGTTGGGAAGGTGTTTGCTTTCTGCTCACTGAGGTGCAGCCCACCCTGCAGACTGCAGTGCTGCCTGACGCCATCATCTCCTTTTCTCAGGCTATGTTAGTCTGGGTCCACTAGAGGAACGAGTGCACAAACATTCATATGTATAAGAGAGGGTTTTATATAAAGGGTACGGGCACAGCAAGAAAACATCCCAATCCAGTGCTGCCCAAGCCCACAAGTCCAATATTAGTCCATATGTCCCACATCAATCCACAACATCCACCTCATTCTCACACAACACACGCAATGACACCGACTGCGGGAGGAAAGCTGAATCCGTGAGTGTGTCAGCATCTCAGCACTGGCAGGGGTCTCCACACGGCTGCTCCAGCACCCAGGGCTGCATCAGGGTATGCAGCCATGCTGCACATCGGCCATGCTGGCACAAAAAGCATTAACTATTTCACACACTGTTTGGACACCTTCCTGCAATCTTGAAGCCCTGTCCTAGGTCTTCACAGATACTCATGTGTGTATCAGAAAGAGCTTTACAGACAAGAGTAATTGTATATTGAGAAAATATTCCAGCCCAGTCTAGATCAAGCCCGTAAGTTCAATACTAGTCCATATGTCCAAGACTAGTCCTTAGACTCACATACCACATGAAATGACATGGTTTGCTGCAAGATCACGGGACAGTAGGTGGAGAGTCTTGAGGATCCCGTGACTGTGGAAGCATCTCAGCCTTTGTGTGGATGTCTACATGGCTCCTCCAGTTCCAGGACACTAGCATAGCTCCCTGTGTCCTGTCAGCAGAAATGTCTCCCAGAGAGTGATCAAAAACCCTGCCTCCAGTGAGGTATTTATCTCCTTAGCGCCCCCAATGAGCTCATCAAGCTGTGGCCTGATGGACAGGCTAGGACACCAGATGATGTCTCGACCACACTGTCCCAGTGGGACGCTGGTCTGTTTTCAGTGTCCTCTGTCCATCTGGGGAGTCCTGGTGGTGTCGTGGGCTAGTCACTCTGGGGGAGAAGACGAGGCATTTGATACCAGTAAACATTACCGGTCTTGGAAACCCATAGTTCTAGCCTATGCTCTTTAGGTGACAGAATCAACTTGACAACAGTGGGCTTGCTGGTTGGTATGTGTAGTTTTGGGAGCCTCTGTCCATCTCAGAATTTCTGTCATGCCCCTTCGCCGCTCTGTTGTCTACTCTTGGTCTATTCTGCCTCTCCCCCCTCCTCCCGCCCCCATGCACACTTAATGACAGTCAGTATGGTCTTCCACTAGTGCAACCATCCTTGCTCCCTTTCACCAAATTATCCCACTCCTTTTCTTTATTTTTTTTTAAATCAGCATCAAATATGATTTGGGTCCATTCTAACAGTCATTAGGCCACACCATCCTTTTGAATTTCTTTCCCCCATGCCCCCACCCCTTGTCGCCTTTCCTCTAGTCTTGCAATAACTTCAGACTGCTTCTTTGGGTTCTGTATCATCCTTGTCTTACTTTTGTTCAGTTACGGTAGGCACGTGTGCAGCTTATGGCTTTCTGTGACTGAGCAACTTCCTGAGCACGGAGGCTTCCATGGCCCTGCAACCTGGAGGGGACACCCCCCGACCCCAACATCTCACCATGAGACTTTCAGAGACATGCATATATCCCAGAATGGAGAGAGAGAGAGAGAGAGAGAGAGAGAGAGAGAGACTCCGAGGGCTTGTTTTCCCACACCTCCCCATACAGGCTGTGTCCATCGTTTGTGCCTTGGTTGAGTCTGCTTGTGTCACCACAGAGAAGATGCCAGGCGTAGTGCCCAGCTGCTGTGGTGTGGCTCGTGAACACAACCAAAGGGAGGCCCTATTTCCCCACAGGCCCATGTCTACAGGCGTTGGGAGACACTCTCACAGCGACCCCCTAGGGCAGAGTGGAACTGCCCCTGTGCGTTTCTGAGTCTGGACTCTCTCCTGGAGCTGAAAGCCTGGCCTTTCTCCTTCGGGGAGGCTGGTGGTTTCGAACAGCTGACCTTGTATCCACTCGACAAGTGCATAGCCCGCGATGCCACCAGGGCTCTCAGGAGATGGACTTGGCTGGATGGCAAGTGAGGGGGGCACTTTGTTGTCTGCTCCCCTCTGACTTGGGTGCCCCCATCCCCGGGGCTCCACCAAGCTGGGAGGTATGGTCTCCTGGAGTTTGACCAACAGACCTTTCTCCCAAGGAGCCACAAGGAGGATTTGGAAGCCCAGCCCTTCAGCCTTTCGTGCACCACCCGAGGTCAGGCACGCATAGAGGAGTGAAGCTTTCAACACCTGCTTTGTGGGGGACATCCTCGGGTCCCTGGGAGACCAACTCTTTTCTCCACATTTTCCTCTGTGGGCCCAGCTGCAGCTCTGCTCAGACGGCTCATCTAACGCCAGCCCCGGTGGCCCCAGCAGCTCCGCCCGGCCCACAGAATCCCCCAGCTGGTTTCTACCTCCTCCTGACCTCGGCCAGCTCCGGCGCAGCTCCACCCCACATCAGTCATCCGAGGCCCTTTGAAAGCAGAGTGGCCTGAGATCCCCAAGGCCGTTCCCACCCGATAGGCTCAGTCAGTGACCTTCCTGGGTCGCGAACTTCCCATTCCTCTTCTTGAACAGGCTTGGCAGCGTTGGCCTGTGACCCAGCATCCATGCTGCGCAACATTCCCCCAGGGCCTCCCTTCCCACCCTCAGGGGTGGCTAACAACCCATTGCCGCCTGTGCGCCTGGCCCTGTGGGCCCACCAGGCCCTGTCCTCCCAACATTGCCGAAATGAAACTTTTCTGTTCTGATCAGAGGGTGGGCTGGAACACCTCCAAGTTGAGACGCCATGGTGTTGGGCAATGTATCAATTTATGAAAGCGGCCAACCAGTGAAAAACAGGTTAGTGGCAAGGGGAGGAGAAGAGACCTGCTTTTCTTCGCCTTGGGTCAGGACTTAGAGAGGAACTCAGCCCAGTGCGGCGCTGTGCTTACGCATGGCCGGCCTCCCCTCTGAGCAGCTGGCTGTGCGTCTTCTGAGACACATCTGTTTGTCCTGCTGGCAGTCCACGATCCTTTCAGCATCCTTCCATCTTCCTCGAACATTGTCCAACTTTCACATGCTTCGAGGTGATTTGACCAAGCCTCGACAACGCCTGTAGGCTATAATACCCACATAAGGGCCGGGGAGACGCCCTGGCTTGAGTCAGGGGCACCTTCATCCTCAAAGTAATGAATTTGCTTCTCGTCTGTTAACTGCTGCTTCCATGAGCACTGATTGGGAACTCAGGCAAGAAGGAATTCTTGACTTAGCATGCTCCACTTAGCATGCTCTGACCTATGGGTCCCGTTGGGAGGAGCCTGGTCTGGACAGTGGTTTCACCCCCGCTGAAGGCTGTGGTCCTTGATCTTCATCAGCGAGGGCTTCAGGTCCGCCTCGCTCTCAGCCAGCGAGGCTGTGTCACCTGCATATCACGGGTAGCTCCATCGGCTTCCTCCAACGCTGACTCCACATTCTGCTTCATATACTCCGGCTTCTCTGAGGACATGCTCAGTGTACAGACTGAACAAGTGTGGTGGCAGGATACAAACCTCACACACACCTTCCTGGTCTTAAACCATGTGTATTCCCTAGTGCAGGTCACGTACAGGTACTGCACGAACACAATGCAGTGTCCTGGAATTCCCATTCTTCTCAAGGCTATCCATAGTTTGCCATGATTGTAGAGTCAAATACCTTGACACAGTTAATGAAACACAAGCAAACATCTTTCCTTCATTCTCTTATTTCAGCCAAGATTCATCTGGCATCAGCACTGCTATTACTAGTGTATTGTACCACTAGGTGGCTCTCTTCTGAACCCACCTGAAATTCTGACAGTACCCTGCCTAGGTACTGTTGCGGCTCTCATTGGACGATCTTGGGCAAAATTTTACTTGCGCATGACATTGTCCTGTCAGTGGTGTAGTTGGTCTTGCAAAATTCTAGCATGCAAACTCCAGCTTTGTTTCTATCACCAAGTATTTTCTAAGTCCCGTCCCTTCCTTTCTGTTTCCAACGTTTGCATTCCAGTGGCCAATTATTGTCAACGCATGTTTGCATGTTTGACCAATTTCAGACTGAAGACGTTGGTAGAAATCTCCAGTTTCTTCATCATTAGCTTTGGTGGGTCATGCAGAAACGTTGAATTAATTTGGAGTCCTGGCTTATAGATAGATATTGTCCTCTCACAGATAGTGCTGTCCTTCAAGATAGACCTGGAAATGTCCTTTTGGATGATAAATGTAATGCTGTTCCTCTTGACCACACCCTTCCCAGCATAGTAAACCATATGGTTTTCTGATTCACCATGACTGGAAGCAGTACACTTCAGCTCAAGAATGCCTATCTTTTTTGTGTTCCATTTCAATTTTGGATAACTTCCGATTTTCCTAGACTCATACTCAGCACATTCCAGGCTCCTATTATTAAGTGGTATTGGAAGCTGCTGCCTGGCCTTTTGAGCCAGGCCCCATCATCAATGAAGGTCCCGAGGCTGTATTCCCGCGCACATTCGTCCATCCGTCCACTTCCGTAAGGCCGACTCAACGTTCACAAGGCAGCTCATCTGCAGCCTTCAGTTGCTCTCACCGATGGTGTTCCTCTCCTGTCCGGGTGCTCTTCAGAACCTGACAGTGTGTCAACGTGCTACTCACCAGGTTTGCTGCATCCGGCTTCTCAGAACTGACAGACTGCTTTGTTTTCATCGTCCGCTCATTGGTCACTTTGGGCGACCCAGCTGGGCTCTGCAATGCCAGGGACATGGCTTCCAGCCTCCCTGCAACACACCAGCCACCTCGGGAGGACAGACTGATGGGCACGTGGTGGTGTGTTGTTCAGATGTACAGCCCTGGGAAGTCTACGTTGGGTCTCCAGGGTTGCAATGGACTCTGAAGCAGTATGTTTGGCTACAGATTTGGCATGTCCTTTCCTACATGTATGATAACCATGTCCAGGCTCTCCAAGGAAAAAGGATGGGGGGGGGGGAGAGGGAGGGAGGTGGTAAAGAGAAGAACTACCAAGCAGAGAAGACTGGCGGAGACTGCAGACCTTAGACTACATGGACCTCGGCTGTCAGGTGTCCCCTGGCTCTCGTGCTCATGGCCCCCTTGGACAGGACTTGCCGCCCAGATTGTCAGTCCATGTGGTGGGAGACTCAGCACAGATGTGGATCTCCAAGGCACGGGAGCACCAAGCACCACTGAGCGGTGAACAGAAGAACTTTGTTGAGCTGCGGCGACACTTCTGGAAATGCCTCTGCCTTCTGAGAAGCAAGATCAGCACCCTCCTCCCTGTCTGCCTGCCGTATTTCTGTCTGGGCTGGATTTGATGACTGGATTAGATTTGATCACTGGTGCTCAGGGCAACCATTTTCCCACCCCACCCATGTCCATCCTTCCCCCCCCCACCCCCGCCTGAGAGCAGCCTGCTGAGGTCTAGGGTGCAGAGAGATGGGGGGTGCAGGGTGGGGGCAGCACAGCTTGCTGACTCCAGGCCTCTCCTTTCCCGAGAAGCGAAAGCCCAGTTGGTGTCAGCCACTGCCTGTTGTCTGTGCTTTATCTCTGGTGGACAAAACCATGCCTAATTGATCCAGAACACTTGCACGAGATAGCAGGATTTCAGAAACACTTGACAACAGAAATTGCGTGATAGGGGAGGGGAGGCCTGTCCCAACATCCTTTCACATGCCAGGGGGCTCATCAGCGCAGAGGCGTGTTCTCTTGCCGTCCTGAAGTCTGAGTCTGGAATCAGCGTGCTGGCCTGCAGGCTCTGAGGAGGGCTGCCCGAGGGCTCACACCTGGATTCCCGAAGCTCTGAGCATGCCCTGCCTGTCCATCTCTCTGCCGCCACCTCTGTAGGAAGACAGCACTCTTCCTTCGGATGAGGGCGAGGAACTTCACTCCTCTGGCACGAGTCAGACCAGGAGCCCTGAGCTTGGTTTGCCAGGTGGTCTGTGTCAACCTCCTGCTAACTCAGATGACAACAGGCGCAGACAGTCTGTTTCCCAACAAGGTCAGGTTCACAGGTGGAAGGGACGGGGCTTGGGCATATCTCTGTAGGAGATGGAACACATGCAGGTGAAGAAGAGGAGAGAGGAGGGAAGGGGAGAGAGACATGGAGGAGGGGGAAGGGAAGGAGGGGGTACTGGAGGAGGACAAGAATAGAGGAGGGAAAGAACCAGCGCACAAGGAGTGGACAAGGTGTCTTAGACATGAAACTCCATTTAGAATGGACTTGATTATTGCTCAAAGCTTCCCCCCCGCCACCAGGTCTGGTCCTGGTGGAACCCCATTCTGTAAGGGGAGCTAGCCACCTTCCCCCTTCCTTGATTGCATGATGTCCAGGATGCGGGCTGGAAGTTCCTAACCCTCCATTTAAGATTAAACTGAGCTTTGCCAACCTAGCGAAACCATGGGCAGCTGCCGACTATGTCTGCAGGGTGCTGGGGAGGGAGGTAATGCCTACTTGATCCAGTCATTCCCAGAGGCTTAAACTCCCAAGCCGTTACTTCTGGGGAGCCCACCAGGCTGAAGGAGCACCCTGACCACCATACTCTCTTTCTGACCCCCTCCTCTCTCTCAAGTCTGCTACTGGACAAGGTGGCGCCCACAGGAGATGGTGTCGTCCCAGTTCTTCCAGTACCTGCAGGGCAAAGTGTGGGGCCCTCTTAGCTAAGAAAGTACTATGGCTTCAGACCCACCTGCTTCCCTCCTTCGAGCTCCTTGGGGCTGGGGCCTGGCTGCCCTGTGACAACCCTGCTTAGAGGCTCTTTTTCTTGCTGTGTGTGTCCCCTTCAGGAATGGGTGTCCCAAGGTGGCCACTCTCCCAAGAGTTCAGACATTTCCGTTACTCTCCTGCCCGCCTAGACGCCATGTGTGTGTGTGTGTGTGGGGGGGCACAGGGGGGGGGGGAGCAGATGATTCATGGGACCCCCTCATTGCCATCCCTGCTGTCTGGTGTCAGAGGAGACCTCACGGATCTGTCTGTAATCCCCCAGCCAGCACCCCCTCCTCTCACCACCAGCCCCCCTTGCCTGCTCCTTTCCCTCCGGCTTCTCCGCCCTGCCCTCCACATTCCCAGCCCTGAAATTCCAGTTTATCTCTGAAGCGGGGATTTAGCTCTGGCTGTCTTTCGTCTCTTTGTCTTCTGCTAATCCATTGCTCCAAACACGAGCTTGTGGAGGGGGTATTCCTCTCTGAGTCACATGCATTTTTCTCACGCGCGTGCATACACACACATACAGACAGACACACACACACATCCATGCACTCAGAGACCCTGGCCTACAGTCTTTGGGGGCACTGCCCGGGTGGAGACTTGGCGACGTTTGTCCTCTGTCTCCGCTCCGCCCTCCAGAACGTTTGTGCATGTGTTACGCATAGACCATGACTCCTCTTTGCTGCTTTCCGCTGCTCTTTAGCTGCGGTTTGTTGAAAGTTTACAGAGCAAGGTAGTTTCCCATTCAGTAAACACATTTGGTTCTTGACCTTGGCTACAATGTATCAGCGCCCTCGCGCCTTCCTCCCTGGCTGCCTTGTCAGATTTCCCTCCTGCTCTCCCGCCCCCTCTTGCCCCCCTTTTCCGTGCTTTGTCTCCAGGCAAATGCTGAAAAGCGCAGTTTTCTGGGTGCCATCGTGCACTTTGTAGGCCTGTCATTTGGCTGAAAGGTGGTCCTTGGGCTGAACTCGGCGCCACTACCACCCTCGGGAAGGACATTAGTCTCTCTCAGACGAGTAAGTCTGGTCTTCCTCCACGTTTTATGCTTTTGAGGGGTTTTTCCTACACGGTGCTGACCCTCCGGTGTGTTTCCAACCAGAGCTGTAGGCAGGGGTCGCCAGGAGCCATCAGCTTTCCCTGGTCCTTGGGTTTCATTGCACCCATTGGTCCTTTGGGGTAGCCACTCCCTTCTGCACCGGGTCGCTAATGACGAGGTGAGCAGTTTGAAACCACCAGCCTCTCTGAGAGACACTGACGAGGCTTCCTACTCCCAGAGGAGCTGCAGTCTCACTAACCCACAGGAACAGTTTGTCTCTGTCCCCTGGGCTCAGAATTGACGCAAAGGCAGTGCGTTTGGAATTTGGCACGTCTGGAGTCTTTGGGAACCTCGGACCCCTGTCTCAGGGGTCAGGTGATGACTCAAAACGACAGAACTCACACAGACAATGTTTGGGCAACCGGGGTGCGCAAATTTCACAGGTGGCCATCTAAGACTCTGGGTCTCTGCCCTCAGCCACAGCAAAGAAAGGTGAGGAAAAGGAGATTACCCCTGTTGACAGCCTACACCGCAGAGTACAGACTAGCCCAATCACTGCCTACACACACATACATACATACACACACACACACACATACTCAGCAGTGTGGATGGTAACACACACGTGATCAACTCACCACCTCTGAGTTGCTGTCAGCCCTTCTGAGTCACTGTTGTCAATCCCATTCCTTGCAGATCTTTTTAAAGAAACACCAGATTCAAGGCAGGTGCGGTAATTCCATGATCTCGTATCAGCTGAAGGATATTAAGAATGAAGGGGTGGAGTCTAGTCTGTTCATCAGGTCACAGTCTGATATTGCCTGCTGTGGGCGTGTCCTTCTCATGAGGATTCTGGGAACTTCCTCTCTTTCTCCCTGAAACCCGGCCTCACACACACACTCTCTTTCTCTCTGCTTCACCTTTCTGTGGAGGGGCCACATGCAGAGCCAGCCTGGATTGGATCCACAAGATTTTCCTCCCACCAGCCTGTGATCTTCCTGCATTGTGCTGTGTGAGTCTGAGGAGGAATTTATGGACTAGTTTCTGGCATAAGGGCTAATCTTAGATTTATGAACTTGATCTGGACTGGGCTGAGATGTTTTCTCAATATACAATTAGTCTTTGATAAAAGATTCTTTCTTACACATATATGAGTGTGGCAGGCATGTACTTGATGTCAATTTCATGATTGGGAATATAGGGGTGGAGCCTAGCCTGTCAATCTGGAGATAGCCAATGAGTCCTTTGTGTGGGCATGGCTTTCTCTGAGAATTCTGGGAAGTCTCACGATATTTCCCAAGTGGAGATGAGAGACCATCTGCCTCATTGTTGGGAGTCGCTCAACTGACAAGACTAGATGCCAGCATCTGAAGAGCTGGAGGAGCAGGAGGAGAAGCCACAGGACCTTACCCTGATGGAACCAGACCTCCGAAGCTGGAGAAGCCAGCACTGAGTTGCTTCTACCACCACTGGATGCTGTTGATGGACCCCGAGCCCTGGAAGTGAGGAGCCATGGGGAGACCCCTGCCAGTGCCAGGATCCTTCGATTGCACGTTCTTTATGAGTCAGAAGGAGACTTTATAGACTGATATCGGGCATATGGGCTAATGTTGGACTTATGACTGGACTGAGTTGGGATGCTTTCTCAATGTTCCATTCCTCTTGCATATAAACCTTTCCCTTATATCCATATGCGTGTCTATGAATTTGTTTCTCTCGCCTACCGGGACTAACACAGTGAGTCTTCCTGGGTTTGTTTCTCTAGCCTACCAAGCCTAACACACCAAGTTTTATATATAAAAAAAAAATCCCACAACATCAGAGGATATTTTTGGTTTCAGGTTTAAAGATTAACTCAGAGGAATGGTCTCAGGGCTTTCTCAGAAAGTGTGGATTCCCTGAGCGTTTGAGATTCTGTTCTGCATGGCCAGCTCCCCCTCTTGATCGTGGTGCTCCTCGATCACTCCCTTCTCCTTTTGCTGCTCCATGCTCCTCCAGCCGGGTCAGGATGGCACCGTGGACGAGAATCCTTCTGCCCATGTTCACTTGGAAATCAGATGCCAAGAAGGCGGGTCCCTCGAGAACTGCTGCCTGCGGCTCTCAGCTGCCCCGTCTGTGCCAGCCTTCTCCTCTAACCCCATCTGCACTGGCGATCCCTGCTACCTGTTGGTTAAAAGGGTTCCCTTCTTTCTTTGTTACTTCAGTGAAGAGCAGAGGGTCCTGAGAGGCTGCCCCCAGCCCTCCCTGCTCCTTATGGTACTCCCTGGCTCCAAGCCATCACCCTTGTTAGCTGTCACCTGTCTCCCCTCTTGTCCCTGAGCAAGCAGGAGGGGCCATTGCCCATTTAAGGTCCTCCGAGGCCTATTCCCACAGGAGCCCCGGGAGGGTGGGAACAGAAAGCACACTGGGTTGGTGGGTCAAGTCCCCCAGAAGTGAGTCAGAAGAAAGGTCTGGCGAATGCAGTCACTGAAGGTTCCATGGAAGACAGCTCCCCTCTGATACGGAGGGAATGGGAAGAGGGTCCGGAGGTAGTGGACATGAGGTTGAGCCTGTTGGCTGAGCTGGGAATAAAGAGTGTGGGCTCAGGCCTTGGGTGCCCGCAGCGTCAGTGACAAAGTCACAGGTTCCCAGTCCAACCCCTGGCTGATTCCTCCCAGAAGCTCTGAGCACACGTCCTGGGCCTCTATCCTCGCCCTGGGTGCCCTGTCGCATGACCTCCTTCCCCTGGGTCTCCCTGTGCCTCTTCTCCCCTCAGATGGGGCATGAGACCTCCTCCCAGCCCCCAGGGACCCCATCTGTCTGGATGATGGGACATCCCTGCACCTGCTGGCTCACAGTAGCTCGGTGCCAGGGTGATAAGATGTTGCTTGTTGAATTCTCCACTCATGAATCACAGTCCCTGGGGCCAAAGGGGTCAGAGAGGAAAGTTCCAGGGCTTCTCTTCAACACTGGCAGCCCCAGAGCCTCTGGGCTGGTCTGTTTGTCTGTCAGTGCTTGTGCAAACATCACCACCCAGGCTCTCACAGTGACAGATGGGCTGGCCTTCCAGGAAAGACTCAGCCTGGGTGGGGCCCTGTTTACAGCCCTGGAGAAGGGCGCTGTCAGGTGGCCCCAACCTCCCCACCCCATCCCACCCCTGCCCAGACCTTCTGTCAGAACAAGTTTCCCTGGGGTGCCTGAAGGCATAGACATTGTTTGCATTTTCTATTAAAGATTGCTCACGAGATAAGCCTGGGTCCCCTAGAGAGTCCAACAGAGGAGGGTGTGGAGGAAGAACTTTCTGGAATGCGAGGCTGTTTCTGAGCAGTCTGAGAGGGTGAGACTGAGCCGAGGGTGGCCCTGCCCCGGGACAAAAGCAGACCAGCATGTCAGTTGCCAGACCTGCCTCAACACCTTTCCTTGTCAGGGGCCCCCGGAGCCAGGTCTGACCCCTAGTCACCGAATAGACAGTGGGACAAACACCCCTGGTCCTGCCCCATCCGCACCGCTGCTCTTCTGTTGGGTCCAGGGTTGCAACCATTATGTCCGTCTGTCCTGTCCAGGGCCTTCCTCTTTGTCCCTGCCCCAAGCAGGATGTCCTTCTCCAGGGGCCTGGATCTCTCGGGACCACAGGCCCAATGGGCAGGCCATGAGAGAGCGTGAGTCTCGCCGTCTTGGCCTCTGAAGCGCCCTTTGGCTGTCTTCTAAGACGGATCTGCGTGTCCTCGTCCCAGGCCAGGGGACTTTCAAATGCAGCCCTTCTTCTTCAGTCTCCCGACTCTAGAGGATTCACAGGAGCCCACACCAACAATCCCTGGTGGCGCCATGGGTGGTGTGTTGGCCTGTGAACCATGGGGTCGTGGGTTCAAAGTCCTGAGCCGCTCCTGGGGAGAAAGAGGAGGCTGCTTGCTCCCGTCACGATGTCTACTCCTGGAAAGGGATAGGAGTCAGGCCCACTTGCCGGCTGTGGGTTTGGTTTGGGCGTATGCTAGGGGCCTGTGCGCTTCTCATCTAATGCCAGCAGTTGGAAACCACCAGCCTCTCCATGGAAGGAACAGGGGCCTTTCCAGTCTTGTAAACTCAAAGGGGCAGTTCTCGTCTTGTAAACCTCAAAAGGGTCTCTCTGAGCCTGGATCCACGGCATGGCTGCGGGCTTGGTGACGTAGGGACGACATGCCCTGGTGGCGTCCAGGCTAAGCGGCTCACCATCTGTTGGGTGGTACAAACACCATCTCCAGAGAAAAGGCGGACGTCTGTTCCCTTACAGCCGACAGTCCTGGGAACCCGAGGACAAAACTGCACCCTGTTCTTCCAGGGAGCACGACCACAGGGGCACGTGGGAGCTCCTGGCCCAGCACGTGACACCAGGCAGGAAGCCTATAAATAGATACGCCTTCTCCCTCACATGGGAAGATTATGAAAGGAAGAAGCTTGTCTCGCAACTTGGGAAGGACGGGATTGGGGAGGCAGCTTGGTCCATCTGGGTTCAAAAAGGACCCGGTGCCTTCTGCCCTTACCACAGTGGGCAGAGTCCTTTGCTGGGACCCAGCTAGGAGGCCTGTCTCACGCATGGATCCGGGAGCCCCAGGGGCTCTGTGCATCGGCTGTCACTTCCGAGCCTGGAAATGTTCTGACTGGAGAACTCCAAACACTAGAAAGGATCTTGGAACCAGTAACAGCCTGTCCTGCCTTGGACCAGCTTCTGTCTATGTGCTCCCTCCTTCCCCCAGCCCCGCCCCTGCGCACACACACACACCCTAGTTATCTGTGAGCAGGGGCATGGTGACCTGGCCCAGTGCAGGAATCTCATGCCTCTGATGAGAACCCAGTCACTTACATCGATGTCCTCGCTGGGGCCATCAGATAGACAGTATGGTGTGCGTGTGACCCAGTCTGTGGGCCACAGAGGCTGCTCTTCCCAGGAAGCCAGGCCCTTGTTCTAAATCAGCGCCAGCAGCTTCCGTGCCCCCCGAAAGGTGTGAGGTTGTTCGGTGTGGTTTCGTGGGCAGAGGGAGTTCCTGGGCATGATTTGAGGGAGTTTGGTGTGCAGGGCTGTGTGCGGGTGGTCTGGTGCAGCAACGTGGGCGGGAGCAGAGGGAGCATGGACAGTGGAAAGACTGGCCTCCTTGGGTGTCAACCTTGCACCCAGACAGGGGGCTTGGCCCCGGGCCACCTCATGGGGATGGAGAAGCTGGTGAAAGAGTGCTTCCGGGGAGGAGACCTCTAGACCCTGCTCCATGTGCCCCTGATTCCTCTTCTAGGGACTGCTTCAGAGGGTGGAAGGAATCGGTCACCCCGCCAAGCTTCTCCTTGGGAAGCCCACCCCATCCCTCCCCTCCTTGGGTCACCTACCCATCCTCATCGCCATCACCATCGCCAGAAGCCCTCAGTGTTAAAGTGAGGCTGACTCTCCACTCACTCGGTGGGCCTGTGTTGGGTGGGGCCAGGCACACTCGGGACAGCTCTGATCCACCAAGGGCCATGGACTTGCATGGGCACGGAGGGGAACATGCAGACAGAGACTGGTGGAACCGCAAAAGTGTGGCCCTTAGACACCCCACAAGCCCTGAGCAGAACCCTCCCTCACAGGGATCCACCTTCAGTCAAACAAGACAGGTCTCTGGGGACCGGTAATCCACCCCCCTCCCAGGGTCACCCCCACCCCCTGTCATGATAAGCCACCGTATCAGAGCCCAGAGGGACAGTACGGGCCCTGAGAGGAGGCCCGGACGGTAAGAAGGGCCAAAGAGAATGGGAGCCCAGCAAGACAGTGGGAAGACAGCAGTTCTCCCACGGGGACTATGACCAGGCCAGGAAGCAATGTGCACGTAGTACTGACAGACTAGAATGGCCTCCATCCGTCCATCTGCACTGCCCCTAGCACAGCGCTTGAGGAAGATGAAAAGATGGGTACGCAGAGGTCACCATTGTCCACTGAAACAAACCGACAGCCCTCTGCCCACGAGTGGGTGCCTCTCACGGCAGACCTGTGTCAGTCAGGCTGTAAACCTTGTCCCTAGGGAGCAGCTGGCTTGGGTGGGGATCCATGATGATCTGAAGCAGACAGTGCCACCAGGGGTCTTGGTAGTAAAAACAACCCCAAGCTCCATCAGACTCACTGCCGTGGACTCTCCTCGACCCCCGGTGGGTTTCTGGGACAGTCGCTGTTCACAGGGGTGTAAGGCTCAGGGTGACCCCTGCAGGAACAAACAGACACACTGCCTCTGAGTCAGTGCGGATCCCTGGGCAGGGTACAACAGCCCCTGGGGGGTTCCTAGAGGGTATCTTTCAAAGGGAGTAGACTCCAGAGCAGCTAGTGGTTTTGAACTGCTGACCTTGCAGTCATGCAAGGTCACGAGCTGTTTGCAGTCCTATGCCCAGGGTTCCTTAACAGTAACAGATAGCATCCGTTCAATACCTGCTCCTTGAATGGCACCAGGCATGGTTCATGGGTACCATCTTGTCAGGAGTGGGGTCGGTGTTTCATATACATGGAGGCAGCCCCTGTTCCGTGACTCACAGAGGTTCCGGGTGCCCACAGTGGTGATGAACACCGGCATTTGAGTAGCAAGAACTCGGCCTTATTGAGGGTGGCTGGTGGGTGTGGTGGGTGCAGATGTAGCTAGTGACTGCAAGTTCTCTGGTTTGAAGCCACCCACTCCCCCATCCCCCAGGAGAAGGGTGATGCCATCTGCTCCCGTAAAAATGAAAGCCTCAGAAACATGATGGAGAGGCAGTTCCGCTCAGACTCAGGGAGTGGCCATGGACGGCCATCACTCTGAACTCGACCGAGTGGAGTCCCACATACAACATGGGCGAGAGTGGTGTAGAAGATCGTGGGGGTGGGGATGGGGGCATGGGGGGAGGCAATGGCAGAGGGGAGATGCCCACCCCACTCTCTGCGTGGGCAACCCAGCTCCCCAGGGAAGGAGGTAGCATGTCTAGTGTCTCCTGGACAGAACCAGACACGGGGCCATAGGCAACCTACTCCTCATCTTTCTCAGGGCTCTGCCCTGTCCTTCACAGCTCCATCTATCTATCCTTGGAGAAGGCAGGTAAGAGGCAGAGAGAGGGCAGCGTAGGACGGTAGCACCTCACCACTTAGTCATGTGGAGCAGCGCAGTGCCTGGACAATAGGCGGATACTCCACAGATGGACTGGATGAAGCTGGGGGGTGCCACATGGCTTCCCGGAAGAAGTGAGTCGTGAGCACCGTTGGAACAGAGAGGAGGTGGGTGTTTGCACCGAGGGGAGAAAATCCTCTGATCTACGCCTCATGGAGCATCCAGCCTCCCCCATGGCATGGCACACGGATCAGCAGACAACAGCGGAGGGAGGGCAGGAGGGAGCTCTGCCCAGGCCCCTGCGGCTGGCTGCTAGGGGTCCTCCAGGAACGGTCACTAGGTTCCCAGAGAGAGCATCCGGACGGGCACGTGCATGCATCACACATGCTAATGTCTCCCAGCAAAAGCTGCTCACGAGAGGAACCCACCCCTGAGACGGTGAAAGGACCACCTGAGAGGAACGGTGACCAGAAGCATCGTTCCTGGAAGGACACCTACGTACCGGCTGACCGACAGAGTACCCCATGCCACCAACCGCATCCACAGAAAGTCATTTCAGCGTGTCATTGTTCTCGTTTGTTTGTTTCACTTTTTATTGACATACGTCCGCATAGAAACGTGCACAAGCTCCAGTGCGCCCTTTAACGAATCTCCCCAAGTAGAGAACGTCCTTGTACTCGACTTTCAGGTCAAGAAACAGAGCAACATCAGAGCCCAGAATCCGCTCACGCATCCTCTGCCCCAGGTAAGTCTTCTCTCCATCCATCCGGGTAACCCGCCGACCAGGCTTGCAACAACGTGGAATAGTCTGTCAAGGTTTTGCTTTTTTTTTTTTTTTTTTTTCACTTTACAAAGGCAAACCGATAAGCTGTATGTACTCTGGAGACGCAAGTTCCCCTGGCTCAACCTTATATTTGCAAGCATATTAATATTGATGGATGTGTTTGCCTCTTGTTCCTTTTCACAGTCACTGTGTCACCGGGGGTGTCCCTACAGTCACATTTTCTGGACCTAGCCTACTACTCAAGGGTGATGCAGCAGGCTTGCCCCATACTGCTCACCACAAGGTCAGCAGTTTGATTTCCACAGGAGAACAACGAGGCTTCCTACTCCCGTCAAGAATTACCAACTGGGGCGCCTAGCGGGCGGTTCTCCCTTTCCCCATGCATTGGCAAGAGTGTCTTGATCATTTGGAGAGGCAAACCGTTTGCCTGGTTTCTGACCGAGGGGGACCGGAGAGACAGCAGCTGGGTCATGAGCTGCCTGTGTCGTGTCAAGAACGTCAGTCATCCGGGGCGGTTGTGGCGCTTGCGTGTTCATGACTAACGTGTGGCAGCTCTTGTAGTTCCTAATCGTTTCCAGCTTACTAAGCAGCTGCATGTCCTTAGCCAAGGAGAACATTGACTCTGAACCTCGGAGCCGCTGAAGATAAATGGCAGCAATGATCTCTCCTCTGCTGCTCGATGGGGCGTGCGCAGGCATTGCGTGAGATAAGGCGTGTGGAAGTTCCCCCTGAACCATGGCGTTCCATGTGAGCAGCGGAAGTCTCCGCATGCCTTTTGCACTGCCCTTCCTGGTGCTGCTGTGAGGAGACGCCTCGCCAGCTCTGCTCCTGAAGATGATCCAGGAGCGAGACACTCAGGGTGGCTGGACCCGTGAGGGCAGGTTCTAGGGAATGTGGTGCACTGTAGCTTACTTCTAAATTTGGCGTCATGTCACCAAGATTTAGCCTGCAAGCCATCCTGTGCGCCAAGCTCCTTCACGCCTCTCTCCAGTTAGTTAAGTCCTTGCATTTTTAAGTGAGTGAACTCACGATATCTCTCCTTCCTCAGTACCTATCACTCGGTGTCTCAGGGTCGGAGCCAGAGACATCGGACATGAACATATAACAATAATTTATAGATCATCAAGGTTTTGCGGCGGGGGGGGGGGGGGGGGAGGGGAAAATGAAGAGCTGATACCAAGGGCTCCAGTAGAAAGAAAATGTTTTGAGAACGATGATGGCAACAAAGGTACACAATGGACGGACGGATGGATTGTGATAAAAGTTGTATGAGCCCCCAGTAAAATGATTTTAAGAAAAGAAACTGTTGAATCCAATAATTGTACGTGTCCGCTAGAGATAACGATATATGACTTGTTATACAATATGTAATAGCCCCTGATACAATGATTTATTAAAAATGAAAAATAACTTTTAAAAAGGACATCGTGTCTATTAGGAAGTCTTCTCCCTGGGAGGTGAGGTGGAGAGAAGATGAAGGAGCATAGTCAGAGAGAGTCCTATCTGGAACCAGATGGCATAGGTAGGACTGCTGGCGAGTTCTCATGGGGCCAATTCCCAAAGGGCCATGGCTGCTGGCCAACACCCGAATGTCCATCTGTCTGTGGCTTGCGTGTTTCTGTGATGCTGGAAGCTGGGCCGGCGATGTTTCAGACGTTGCCAGGGCCATGCACCGTAGACAGGTTTGGATGGGGCTTTGAGACAAATAGAGACTAGGAGGAAAGACCTGGCGATCTCCTCCTGAAAAGCAGCCAATGAGAATCCTGAGGATCTCAACCCCTCTGTCTTTCTTCTGCAGAGCTGTGGGTGCGTGGAGTAGCCCATCAGATCACCACTACACCTCTCCCGATACACAGAGGTTGAAGTGATGGAATAGGGCACGTCCATGGACACTCAAGTGACGCAGCTCAGGCGATACTTTGATCCACTCTGTTTAGGTTGCGGCTGACTCCCCGGCCACTAATAACAATACGCAGCTGAGTCTCGGAAGAGTCCGCTCTAGGGAGAGAAAGGGACATGCCTCTTGCAAGTGCTTCCCCCTTCTCTCAGTCAGGTGTCCATGGGCGACTGACTCCGTGGGGCTCACCAAGCTGGGTTGTGTGGTGGTTGGGACACAGGCCAAGCGCCAGGCACTCTGGAAAGAGAACAGCAGAAGTATCCAGAATACCTAGGCGCCGTGTGTTTGCAGCTGGGCAACTTCAGGGACTTCCCAGTGCCCAGCGTGGTGTTTGATACTCAGAAGATCTTCTAAGTGGTTGTAGACCGAGCTGTTTGCACTTTTAATAAGGTCTCCATTATCAGGTCTTTCTCTGCAGAGGGGACCTCTCACCTGCCACATTGTCTGTACTGGAGACAGCAGAGGGACAGCGGTTGGCTATGGAGTCTGCACTCACATGGACTGGATGGAAACCCCCTCCTCTCTGTCTCTTGCTTGGTGGCCTTGGAGGGTTGTGACACATGAGTGTCTCCCCTGTAAAATAAGGTGAATAAACTCAAAACAAAACCCAAACCCTCACTTGTTCAGAACAACCCTGTCAGCATAATGGCCCTTATCAAATAAGGTGTGGTCGGGTAGTCAGAGGGTCACCCAGAAGGGGGTCCCTGGCACAGGTAAGCCTTTAGGGCATGCTGGCTGCCCTCATGTCAGTCCCATCATCATCACCATCACCATGCTCATTGTCATGGACGTCTTCATCTTCCCCATCTTCCTTCTCATCATCACTGCAGACATTTTTTTGATCGCGTGACGTAGTTTTCCCATCCAGATGATAATGCCGATGTCTTCCTGGGACTTGGGGCGGAAAGGATGAGGTACGTTTGTGCAATTGTTTTTATCAACTCGTGGGTCAACTAAGAAGATGGGGAGAGCACTGTGACTCTGGCAACCTCTGTCCCCCTTCTCCCAGCACCACCCCCCCCCTTTCCTGGGCTGTGTGGCACAGAGGACACATTGTAGAAGGAAGAGATTTGAATGGCAGTGGTTTGAATGGAGATAGATGTGTGTGCCTTCAACCTGTCTCCAATGATTCGCTCCCCCATCCCCAGGACAGCTCCCAAGGTGGAGTGTCTTAGCCTCGTCCTGCAAAGAAAGCAAAAAGAGCTCTCAGGGAGACCAAGGAAGATGCTCCCTGGAGCACACAGCTCCTGAATTATTGAGCCAGCGGGGAGTCTGCTTTGTTTGTCCTGCTCCCAACTCTGCTCCCGAGATGGGCTGGGCCCAAAGTCACAAAGCCGGTCACTTTTGCACCGACTGCAAGCTAGGCGTGAACGCCTGTGCCCGTGGGAATGCACTTGGGATGGAGATAAGACTGCTGCAGGATCGCTCTGTGTGTGCGTTTGTGTGTGTGTGCGTGTGCGGGCACATCTTCTCTTCCACCTGGTCTGGCGCTGTACGCCAACCTTTCAGCCCCCGCGCTCAATTCCCAGGGTGCTCTCTAAGAGGCAGACATCCCAGCAGGGAATAGCAAAGCTGCTCGAGCCGATTAAACCTGCCACGGGGAGGTGAGCCGGGGCTGAGAAAAATGGACCCCCTTGAAACGATACAGTCTGCGCCAACAGAAACATGGCCCTGCAAGGAAGCCTGTGCGTTCATTCGCCAACGAGGCCAGAACTCGTGACCACGAAGGAGCATTTGGCCACGGCGTCCACCGAGGGTGTGGAAACTGTGAGCTGCACCAAATGCACTTTTCATCTCCCCCACCAACACCACCTCCCTGTCCTTCCCCCATTAAAATGACCGCGTGGAGAACTCTGGGGTTGACGTTTGACATCGGCACGGCCTGTCTCGGAGGTGAATAATGAGAGGATGGCAGGTGAGCTGAAGATGGCGACCGGAGGGAGCAGTAGTCGCAGGATCAAAGAGGGATCGGATGGATTCACAAGGAAGCTGCATGCAAGGGAGGCAGGATGTGTGGGGATGAGGAGGGTGTGTCTGAATGCTGCTTTCACCTGGTTTTTCTCCTAACAGCTTACACCGGAGCTCAAATACGCAGGGAGCTCTGCTTTGCTTAGGGAATGGATCCAGCTTAAAAGAGAACAAGGACCCTTCCACCAACCACTCTTTCTGCTGAGGCCCAAGAAGCGATGTGCAGCCAGTGCGTTCATTGGCAGCCAGGTGGGTGAGACCGCACCTCGAGAGGCCAGACCCCAGAGAAGGTCATCACGCTTGGTCAGTGACAAAGAAGATGCTCCATACAGTGAATGCACACAGTAGTGGCTAGACACAGTAGCGGCGTCAGTGCTTCATTGTCACAAGGGGCAGGACTTCCTCCCGTGGTGCTCAGGATAGGATGGCTGTGAGTCTGTCCCAGTGTCTCCCCCAACCCCCCTCCCCCCACCAGCAGCCCCTAACAAGAATGGAACGAGGGCCACGGAGACCACCCACTCCTGGGCAGCCTCTTGGGCGTGGGTCACTCAGAGCAGCCAATTCTAAGCAAAGACTCCACACCTACCTTCTTCTCCCTTTGCCCCTTTCTCTTCACCTTTGGATTTTAGAGAAGCCCCACCCACGGGCTGCAGAAGCACTCCTGGAAGAATGTCACTTGGGCCCAGGAGAGGGCAAACAAGACCGACCGCACCCTAATCCTATTAGACAGTGGCTGATTTCCTCATGCAAACATTCCGACACCTGGGGCAACACCAAAGCAGAGAGGGGACCTGTGTTTGGGGGAGGGGGGGTTCCCAGACCCCAGGCAGGACTCCCTGGCAGCCTCCTGCCACGATAGCCCTCAGCAGAAAGCCCCCTGCCTCGTGTCGTCCACACAGGCTGCTGACTGCCATGCTCAGGCACTCTGGCTCTCCCTGGTCCTCTCCATCTGTTCATCTCTGTCTACCTCTGGCAGTCTCCCTCTCTCACTGAGGGACTCTCAAGAAACCCTTTTCAGGCTTCCTGCTAAAACCCGAAAGCCCCCCATTTTAAAAAGCACTTAGTCCTGAGTCCTGCCCACTTGGCATCAGACTGTTGCAGGAAGCTCAACATGTGTCGGAGAACAGTTGAAAACCACCAGGTGCTGGCCATCCGGGACCATGAAGCCAATTCTGACTCATGACGGCCTCCTATGGGTCAGGCTAGAACTGTGCTTTAGGGGGCTTTCAGCAGCTTGCTCAGGGGGAAGGAGAGCCAGGTGTTTCTTCTGCTGCACCCCTCCTGGGTGGATTCGGCAAGGGTCAGAGGACAGAAGTCCTTGGCATCACCTAGGGACTCCAGGCGGCAGCCGCAACTCACCGGGGGGCCACACGTCGGTCTCGGTGGGCGCTGGGGGTCCCAGAGTAGCCCACAGCAGAACAAACTGCAGCCCGGCCCTGCGTACCTCACAGTCGCCCCGCTGTTGGAGTCGGGCATGGCAGCAACTCATCTTGTCAAGAGACTTCCTCTCTTCCACTGCCTCTGGACTTGACCGAGCGTGGGGTCCTTCCCCAGGGGCTGGTCTCTGCGGAGACGACGTCTCACCCACTCTTGCTCTAAGGAGCATTCTGGTCCTATTGTTCTTCTGGCCAAATCAAAACCACACTAACCGCCTTCACTGAGTCCCAGCGACCCCCTCGGAGAGAGGAGACCCGCCCTTACGGTCCAGACACCGTGCATCTTCACAGACACAGACGGCCGCTTTCTCCCGCCTCCAAGGGGCTGGCAGGACTTGCTGCAGCTCTTACCAGTAGTGGCCCAGGACATAACCCACCAGGCCCCCGGGACTCCGTGCTCCCGGCAGTCCGTGGTCTCTTCAGTAGTATGCGCCACCGCCACCGCTCACTGGAATCACTGCTTCCCTGGCTTTATTCGTTGTCCACAAATGTGGGTGGGGGAGCATGCCTTTCCAAAGAGGCACTGAGCCTGCCCACAGCAGCTGACCCGGGAAGGAATGTCATTCCTCAAATCCCATGCTGGGGTGTGATCCATGGGCTCACCCAGCCATCGTGAGGGGCCCCTGCCTGCCTTCTCCCTGCACCCAGGACACCAGAGAGGGCGTGGAGCCCAGCGGGCAGCCACACCTGTCTACCCCCAGGTCCATTTCTATGGCATCCATCGGTGGGCGTTGCGTGGAGCCCGATCATAGGTGGCAGAGTAGAACTGTGGATTATCAATGGCTCCTTTTTTTTTTTATTTAGAAGTTTACCAGCATCTTCTTCAGAGGTACCTCTGGGGGGACTCCACCTACCCACCTTCCTGGTCATAGCCCTTTGCAGTACAGGGGTGCAAACCTCAGGCTTCCTGATGTGGAGCCCACGGCGCTCAAGGAATCGACTTATATTTACAACGAGAGGGAGCCCCCCCTCAGGAGTGGGAATTCATTCTGAGTCCAAGGTGAGGCACTCCTGCAGTTTGCCAAACCCTCCTCTCGGCTGTCATTGCTTGACATCGTGGTCTTTTGCTTCCGTGGTTTTGACCCACAGGAGGTCAACCATTTGAATCAGTGCTGTCGGGGCCAGGGGAGGGGAGGCATTGGCTTGTCATGAGCAGGGAGATCAATAATGACTTAATGCTCTTTGATCTTTTTGAATGCTCGGTTTATTCACTCCAAACACTGGTCCAACAATCCAATCATCTTAAAAGTAACTCACACTACGAAGTGTAAGACTACCAGGGCATAGATAAGAGTATGGTGTCTCCTTGGTTCTAGCTCTCAAAAAAGTCAGTCTCTCTCCCCAGGTTTCAGAAGGCAGCGTGGCTGGGTCCGTCTCAGGGCCACTCTGGGGTGGTCCTTCTGACCACCTGTAGGCAGTTTCTAGTCTCCCCCCGGGAGACCACGCTTAGGAGTGGCTCATCTTTGGGTCAGGCCTGAGTGCCACTCTTATGCCGTCTTGAGCATGGAGCCTCTTGTGCTGCTTTTTGTGATGCAACTCCATGTCGTGCCAGGAGATGCCATGGTGCCCTCATGATGCCCCCATCCCCCCCACAGAACTGCAGCCTCATGAACCGTGCAAACACAAAGGCACCAGACTCAGGGCGCCCCCTTTGGTGCGGACTCCTACTGACCCTTAAGACAGGGTAGGACCACCCCTGCGGGCTCTGAGACCACACACTCTTTATGGGAGTGGAAAGTCCTGGCTCTCTCCCACAGAGCGGCTGCTGATTTCTAACTGGGGACCTGAAGGGTCGTAGCCTGCCGCGTGCCACTGTGCCAAGAGGGCTCCGATCCGAATGTGGGCCTCCAGGGGTTTGCGGGCCATCCTTTTCAGAGGCCACGCGAACCTTCTCTGGGCCATTCTAGCACCCAGAACTGTGACGGGCAGGTCCAGCCTCGCCTGCCTCGTGGCTGTGAGTGGAACTAAACGTGGGGACCTTTGCCCTGGGAACATCTGCCAGTGCTCACCTGAGGATGAGGACCTCGGTGAATGCAGAGCTGCAAGGCTGATGGGCATTTGGATTCCCGACCGTCAGATGCACGCCAAGCCCCACAAAACCAAATGATGGCCGTCGGATGCATTCTGCGGTCATTGGATCACGTGGTGAGAGGAACTACCTGTTCGTCATCTAGAGAGGGGCCTGGTCAGAGGTCCGGGATGCGCTCGAGCCAGGAGTCACAGCCCAAGGGTGCGAGCGTCACTCCACAGATGACATCGATCAGGGAGTGCTAATCACAGTTGGCGGGAGTCATCCCCACTCCATGTCAGTTTCAATATTTACCCTTGGAGAAAGACAGAGGTGGACCTGACCCAAGGGGGTCCAGTGGGTGTTCTGTGGGTGATCAGTGAGTGAGTGCTGCTGGATGTGCTGTCAAAGAATGTTCCAGAATGCCCAACCCTCAGAAAACACGGACCTTTCTGATGTAAGGGACCAGGATGGTGGGGATACACTCACCCTACACACTCGTATGGCAAGTGTCCAGACAGTAAACCTGGAGGGCGCTTCCCTTCCTCTGCACAGCTGTTGACATCTTTCTCTTGGTGGTTTTTATTTTGACGTTGGGAGGAGACCTGCCTGCTCTGTCTTTGGGACAGAAGCCAGTCCCCCAGTCCAGACCCTCTCCAGCTGTGTTCCTTCGGGGCTGAAACGAATGAACGGGAGCGGGTGAGCAGACTGTTCTCAGCCCAGGGACACGGCCTCCCCGTCAAGGCCGGGCCGGAGTCAGCCAGCTGCTGTCACAGCACACGGCTAGGTCTCCACCCTGACCCGGGCAGCGCTCCAGAGGCCGGGATGCCCGCACACACCCACACGAGCAAGCCCTCACCTACAGCCGAGCCTTAGCCACCAGCAAGAGAGACCAACACACCCTCCCACCCGCACCCCCCAGACTACATCAGCGGCTCCCTGAGGGAGTGCCAGACCAGGGAGGGGGTGGCTGGATGCAGTTGCTGGAAACCAAGCCGCTGAGAGGACATGTTTGCGAGGTGGCCTGTGAGGCACATCCAGCCGCAGCTTGGGACACAGCATGTCCACACCCCGGGGCTTCTCTCTCTTTCCTGCGCAGCCCGGACATCTGAGTTTGGGAGAGCCATGGTCCTGTGCCTCCATCGTTCTCACTGAGAGCGGGTGGTTTGGTTTTTGTCCCTGTCCTTCTAAAGTAACCTTGCCTCTGAAACCCACGGTGTTCTTCCTCTCCCGTACTTTGGACACGTCCACAGGGAGACCAGCCCCTTCCAGGGAGAAGGACGTCGTGTCAGGGAAGGGAGAGGGGCAGCGAAGAAAGGTGAACAAACACGGTGGCTGCAATGATGGGCTCAGACGTAGCAGTGTGTGTGTGAGTGTGTGTGTGTGTGCGTGTGTGTTGTGTGTGAGTGTGAGTGTGTGAGTTGTGTGTGGGGGTGAGAGTGTGTGTGTGTGAGTGTGAATGAGTGTGTGAGTGTGTGTGTGTTTGTGAGTGTGTGTGTGGGTGAGTGTGTGTGTGTTTGTGAGTGTGTGTATGTGAGAGTGTGTGTGGGTGAGTGTGAGTGAGTGTGTGTGTGAGTGTGTGTGTGTATGTGGGTGAGTGTGAGTGTGTGAGTGTGTGTGAATGAGTGTGTGTTTGTGAGTGTGAGTGTGTGAGAGTGTGTGGGTGAGTGTGAGTGAGTGTGTGAGAGTATGTGTGTGAGTGTGTGTGTGAGTGTGTGAGAGTGTGTGAGTGTGAATGAGTGAGTGTGTATGTGAGCGAGTGTGTGTGTGAGTGTGAGTGTGTGTGAGTGAGTGTGTGTTTGAGTGTGTGAGTGTGGGTGAGTGTGAGTGAGTGTGTGTGTGAATGAGTGTGTGTGAGTGTGTGAGAGTGTGTGAGTGT